>ARYC01001256.1:0-100687 GCA_000711775.1 Oxytricha trifallax | reverse complement strand
GGAAAATTTAATATGTGAACTTATTCATTCGTTTAAATCTAAAACTTATTTATAAACACAAAATCTCCCTTCTCTTGCACGTACTTTAGCTTTATCATCGCTGACTCTCTTAGCAGCACTCTTAATAAAATCTACTGTATCTATCTTTAAGTCCTGCATCAAGTGATAGAGTAGCAATTTCTTATAATGACCTTTCAATAACCCCCAATATAATTCAATACCATTGAACTGAGGACTGTAGGGAACATTAAATACAGGAGTTATGTTTAGCCTTTCATATTCCTTCCTTCTGTTTGTGTCTTTAGTTTTATGGACAGATAAGTTATCTACAAACAGAATAATCTCTTAGTCGGCGTACTTATCTCTGAGTTAATATAAGAACTTTATGTATTATTCGGTCTTTATTGAGCGAGGATGGATAACATAAGTCTCGAGGCCATTATCTTCGCTTATTCCACCAAGAATTGCATGAGTTTAAACCTTAACCTTTTAATCATATAATTCAATGTAGCTATATCTTTTATACCAAGACCTTGATATGAAGGTATTAAACGTGAATACTGCCTCATCAGCGTGTATGAACTTAATATTGTTAGTAATAGCCCTCTGCATTTAATCGAATATATAATTTAAATTATCCTTATAAAATGGAACATTAAAGTCAATCACTCTCTTAATGCGATTGACTGTCTTGTAAGATATTCCGTTATTTTTATATATGTTAGCTATCGATTATGCAGATATGTGAAGCTCAGGAAATTGGCGATGAAACATCACAGCCCTCTAGGCTAGAGAGAAATGAGCCCAGTATTTAAGGGTCTTATCATTAATAAGATAGTCAATATGATGCTGCTAAAATTTTCGAGGTCTTTTAGGCTTAGAATTAAGATGCAATCTCTTTAAATTCAATGCTAATAGACAGTGAGACCTCACAGTTGCAGGAGATTTATGAAGTAACCTTGCTATTGATGTATAATTAAGAATAGGTCTGAGTTGATCACCATATTAATCACATCCATAACGCAACTTAAACAATAAATCTATATAATCACTGTCATAAACTGACCCCAAACCTCTCATTTACTCACTTAAAATACTAATATTCAAACATTAAAACCCTACATAAACCCTATTAAACCCTAATAAAGTATGCACTAATAGTCTACTTTTATCAATCAAAAACTCAATCAAACTACTGAAAGGGTTTTGGGGTTTTGAATGTGAATTTATTTTGATTTAATGGGGATCTAGATTCAAGCACTTACATCCCTCCCCTGCCAATTGACCCTCAGATGATTGTGGATAAAAGAGTGATAAAATATGCCCCTAGAGTCAAGGACATTAACAGGCAATATGAAATGAACAATAACTGTGAACTTGACAACGGAGTCTATAATAAATTTGTGAAGCAATCCACGGAAGATAATAAAGCTGAAAATAACAACAGTGATTAGAGTAAGAGCGATAACTCATTCATTTTATGTAAATATATTATGATGTATGATAAAAATTACCCTGTTTTTGTTTTAATTAATTATGTATTCAGTTATATATTAAATACTGAAATGATTGGTAACTTCAATGAATGGAGACTGTTAAGAAAACCTTTTACTCAATAACAATCCAGATGATATTAATAAAAACAGTTAAAATATTCAATATCTCTATTATACTTCTTTTTATCAGCAATTTTAATTATCTAGATGATCATGCTTAATATGCAGCACCATTAGTGTCTTAAAACTCAGACGAAGAAGTGGAAGCTGAATTAATAAAGAAAAATTAGTAATAATGCAAATCTGAGCTCCACCAAATGCAAACATATTTTTTAATGAATTTTATCATATCATATAGTTCAAATCCATTTAATAAATAAAGAAATAGTGATTATTGTTTATCTTTATCATTCTAATTTACTTTTTAAAACATTCCTTTAGAATAACAAAACCCAATTCACTCAAGGTAACAACACAGACGAGCCGATATTAATAGACTATGAAGTTGTAGAAAAAGTGGAGCAATTTGGCTTCCCTAGAAAATTCATTATTGAAAGCATAGAGAATTATGACATGAACGACGCGGCAACTAATTACTATCTTCTAGATAAGGAAAAACAGCAAATCGATTGCGATTACAATAACGCACAGTTTTAAAATTGATACATTTCGATCATAATAAAAGAAAATTTATAGTTTTTATTAATGAAAAGCTATAAATGAAAATAGTAACACTTCTTTTAGTAATTAGTATACATAATTCTTTGAATAAATGTGAATATTTTTAATAGTTTCATTCTATATATGTATATAAAATTAGTACTTCTTTGAAATCTGATTCTTTTTTTCCACAAGTTTAAGGCGAAATGATGAATACATAAAAAGTGAATGCGTCATATGTGGAATTAATGATGTTTAAAAATTGTTTTAGACTTCTTTGATCGATTAATCTCTCTATTTTTATAATCATAAAAGATATATACAATCGAATATAAAATGTCTCAAGAACTTAGATTTGACGGTAAAGTTGCTATAGTCACTGGTGCAGGAGCCGGTCTTGGAAGAGCCTACGCTCACCTACTTGCTTCAAGAGGTGCTAAGGTCGTCGTTAATGACCTCGGTGGTTCAGTTAGTGGAGAAGCTAGCAAGAACACTGCTAGACCTGCTGACGTCGTCGTTGAGGAAATCAAGAAATTAGGTGGACAAGCAGTCGCTAACTACGATTCAGTTGAGCATGGAGATAAGATTGTTGATAAATTAAATTATCCCAATAAAGTTTAAATCGTTCAATTTCGTTAGAAACAAGCGTGTGAACGAAAAAGGCAATTATAATTTTAGCTTAGAAAAATTGTTAAGACAGCAGTTGATGCTTTTGGCACTGTCGATATCGTGATTAACAACGCAGGTATCTTAAGAGATATTTCCATGTAAAAAATGACTGAGAATGATTGGGACCTCATCCAAAGAGTCCACTTGAAGGGATCATGGTCAGTCGCCAGAGCTGCATGGAACATCATGAGAGAAAAGGGTTATGGAAGAATCATCAACACTTCCTCTTCAGCAGGTATCTATGGAGCTTTCGGTCAAGCCAACTACGCAGCTGCCAAGCTTGGTCTCCACGGATTCACTCAATCCCTTGCTAAGGAAGGCGAGAAACGTAACATTAAGGTCAACACAATTGCCCCACTCGCTGGTACCAGAATGACCGAGACTGTGATGCCTAAAGAGCTCGTTGAGGCACTCAAGCCAGAGTACGTTGCCCCAGTCGTCGCCTACCTCGTTCACGACACCTGCCCAGAAAGCGGTTCATTGTTCGAAGTTGGTGCTGGTTATATCTGCAAGAATAGATGGCAAGCATCTGAGGGTGTTCTTTTCAGCCCAGCTGAAATTTCCCCAGAGAACATTCAGCAGATTAATATAGTGTATATCTCTATTACTATCTAGTTTGATCTAAAAATGACTATTATTTTATTGTTATTTGATTGCTAAGAACTGGAACAAGATCGTTGATTTCACTCATGGAACATTCCCCATAGGAGGAAAACTGTACACAAAAATATTTTTAGAATTAATAAAAAATTATTATTTAGTCTTATAAATATGTCAAGACATTAGAGAATTGAAAACTGATAAATAAATAAGTAATTATAAATATAAACTTGAAAATAATTAAACATAGTTCGAGACAATAATTAATCTTAAAGAGTGAATTATGAGATAAATATTCTTGTCATTATAAAAAGCGAAATATACATCAAACTTGCTGAGTCTATAAACATTACTTTCTGATATTTTATGATTATAAGTGATAGTTATGTGATTATTATATGCAAAACTAGGAATATTTGAAACATAATTTTATATTAAGTCTTTAAGAATAAGAATAGATAGAATATATTATTTAAAATTATTATAATATATAATATTGGTTGGCTAATATAGTTAGTAAGTAGAGAGTCACTTATTGAGATATAGAACAGCTACACAGATATTATTTCAGACAGCATTATTGGAGTTGTTGACAGCAGCTTTAAATATTATTTAATATATTTCAACCTGAGATTAACTATTTATTTATTAAAGCTTGCTAGGAAGAGTTTACAGTGAACAATTCTATAAGCTTGTTCAAGAGCAAAGTATTGGTAGTGTGAATTAGATCGAGTTTATCGACGATGGCGTTTTCCATCTTTTCAAGTTTCTAGCCGAGCTAATCCCCTACATTTGCTACCTTCTAACCAATTTAATCGACCATCTATTTTACCTTCTAACCAATTTAATCGCCCATCTATTTTACCTGCTAACCAATCTAGTCGCCCATCTATTTGACTTGTGTCTCGATGCCATCTCCCATAATTTGAACTGTTTGGATAAGAGACTGGACATTTGTGTTCAGATTTTGGATATCTTGATGAATTTGCATGTCGCTGAAGTGAGAGTCTGTATTAATTGAGGTGTTTAATAAACAATAATTTTATATTAATTAACAAATTACTAAGAACTTATTAAATTTTCATATCAATAGTTCAAATATTTAAATTAATTCAATTCATATATTACACAGAATAATTAAAGCAAATTGCTATCTCATTATTAATTAGAAAAATAATAGATCTTTTATTAAAATTACACTATTTTTATTTAAAAATTAAATTTTATTGGTTTTAATTGGTAGACCTTTTTCCTTCTTTCTATGCTGCTTTGACCAATTATTTTTATAGCCTAAGCTCATAATAAGAAAATAAAATAAGAATATTACTGCTTAGGGATAGATGTTTTGACAGATTTAAAGTTATTTAGTTTTAAAATCAGTAAAAAGTTATAATTGATATATATTTATAAATTTGAAGATAAAAATGTATAGTTTTAATTACATTTAAATTTTTAAAGTTAATTTAATAAATAATAAATTTACAATACCAATTTATTTCTACAATAATAAGCATTTGAAGTGAGAAGAAAGATGAAATGGAAAATAGAATAAATATTTAAAAAAATACTTATAAATTTATCATAAATTATAAACTTTTAAAGCAAATAATTTATTCTTAAAACAAATAAATTAACAATTATACATTATTTTTGAGTATTTATTAATTATCTTCATGTTATTTTATCATTACCTGGGTTTATTTATAATTTAGTGAGGTGATATAATTATATAGTTATAAGAGGGCATTTGAAGCTTTTAAAATAAATCGTATAATTTGTTTAAAAAAAGTAGATTAATTAAAAATACATGAAAATATGAATAATTGATTAATTAATTAAAAACAATATATAGTTATTTTGCTCAGTAATCCTACGAGCTCACTTCCTGGCTTGAATCTTAATTTTAATCTAAATTTTAATTTTGAATTTAAATTGTTTCTTAACAATTTTTTATTCTTTTTTCTCAAGTGCCATCTTATCAAGTCTTTATTCTACCTTGTCAAGTCTCTAGTTTATTTTCACGATACTTTATTATATTTCATGAATAATCTGATGTATATTTTTGATTTCATTTTTGATTTAAGAGATTTGGTCTGTTTTAGTACTTACAGAGCCGACTGTGCTTAATTTTTGTATATAATGGAGAGTTGGTTTATATACTACACTTTACGACGTCTGGGGTGGAAGCATGAGTTTTGTGGATTATTCAATGAACTAAAAAAAATATGCTAAATAATTGGAACTATTTTAAATATTAAAAAATAGCAAAAACAATATCATAATTCTAATTATTTATGGATATTTTAAATATTAGTAGTCATTTAATAAATAATAATGTTTTAGAAAATTCAAGTTAATTTTCAATTTAAAAGTTTATTTTTAATTTACAAAATTTAAATTTAATTATTAAAAAAATATTTAAATCTTTTATATATGATGCGAATATAAGATGAATTTACAATATTTTATGCTATTTTTAATTAGAAATTTTCATCTACTTAAAATATAAATATTAACGAATTATTCAATCACTTAACTCTATCTATAAACTTAATTATGATTTATATGATATAATTCGAAATAAATTATAATATAAATTAAAATCTTCATTATAAATTACTTATTAAATAATTAAATAAAACATTCCCCACAGGAAACTAAGAAATGATGGAGAAGGTCATGAAAAATATTGAAGCTGCCACTCAAGCACCAAAGACCGCACCACAAAAGGAATCTCCCAAGATTGACGCACCCAAAGCTGCCCCAGCTCAACAAACCCCAGCTTCAACTGGAGCTGTACTTAAATCAGATGAAATCTTCGGTATGATCAAAATTTAATGAAATGTAAATTTACATGTTTCAAAGCAAAAAAGTACGAAGTTTAATGTACAGTTAAGGATACAGTTTTTTACACTAAGTAATATGTGTAATTTTCATATGATGAAGACTTATCTCGATTAGGGACTCGGAAAACAACTGATTCCAAAGGTAGCAGCAGTTTTCGCCTTTGAAATCCTTAAGACCAAGGGTGCCAAGGTCGAGGCCACCTACGAGATCGATCTCAAGAACGGACAGGGAGACGTCAAGAAGGGCAAGCCAGCAAGTGCAGATGCCACTTTCACCATGACTGACGAGGACTTCGAGGGAGTATGCATGGGCAAGCTCAACCCCCAGATGGCATTCATGCAAGGAAAGATGAAGATTAAGGGCAACATGGCCAAAGCCACCAAGTTCACCCCTGACCTCTTCCCACCCCCAAATGCTGAGAATTTGGCCAAGTACAAGAGCGCTAAGTTCTGAAATACAATGGAAGATTGATTAAATGTATAGAGAATAATAATAGTTCACATATACAAACACACAATTCTACAAATTTATTTTAGTATTTTTATTCATAATATCAAATTAACTTTAAAGACATTTTTTTACTCAATTAAAGAAGAATAAAAAAGATTTATTTGTAAACAATTAATCAGGGTATTTTAAAAATAGAATGAGAATAATTCAATCTATAATAAATGTAATGGAATAAGTCACTTAATTTTTATATTATTTTAATTTTAAAGTTTTCGTTTAACAAAAAATGAAAAGAAGATTAAATTGCTTGTTCAAACTTTTATCCAAATTAATTATTATAGCTTAATCTCATAACTTTTAAATTTTAAATATATAATATCTCTCAGTGGAGCAAATGAGTGCGATGATTTATAATAACAATTATTAATTGAATTGTAGATGCTCATATCATTCTAGGTTATGGTCCAGAATTTTAAATGAAATTATAATTTAAATATAGATATAATTTACATATAATTTAATAATCCAGGCACTTATTGTTAGCCATGTTGGCTTTTGCTTAAGATTTAAGCATTCATTGTTGCACTCAACTGGATGATTAGTTACTACATTGTTGCCATTTAAGTTGTGAAAAGAGTTGACATATTTGCCATTTAATTTGTCATATTATTGACTGAATTACTCAAATAAGTGATTGAATTAGTAATTTATGTTGTTATATTAGTTACCTAGGTTGTCATATTAGTTACCTAAGTTGTCATATTAGTTACCTAGGTTGTCATATTAGTTACTTATGTTGTCATGTTAGTTACCTAGGTTGTCATTTCCTACAGGCTTTGAGTCAATATTTGTTGACTATTTACGAACTATTGAATTGATAGTCTCGTGTCTTCAATCTCATATTTATGGATGGCAAATCCTTCTGTCATCAACTTCTATGCCGATTTGTGTGTAAGAGAGCTAGTATTAGTTTATAAAAATATATTTTAATGAATATTATAGCAAAATAATTTTAATTATTAAAGTATTTATAATAATAAAATTAGTATTTATTGTTTATAAAATACAAAAGAAAAATGAAGTAAGATTTTTAGAGAAAATAAAAGCTTTTATTATTAAAAACTCCAATTTTCCATTTAAATCAGAAAAAAATACATTTATATAGATATATTATTGCAGTTGATTAACTTCAAAAGTTCAGTAAAAAAAACAATTGCATTTTTGTTAAAAAAGGTTAGAAAATATATTTGACCTCTAATTCTATTCAAGCTTTTTACAACAATAATAATACACATACATGTGTTTTGATTAATATCTTCCTTTATTTTGTCTATTATTCTTAAAAGTTTAAAATAATTTAAATTTGTAATTGTTTTTAAAAAACCAATGTACTATCACTTATATTAAATCCCTTTATTTTATTATTATTATTAATCTTTATACCACATAAAATCTCGCAATTTTCAATAAACTCTGAATAAAATAGTAATTAATTATTAAATTTTTATTTAATTTTAAATATAATAAAAATTTTTATTGAAATTACAATCTTAATCATTTATTTTTCAACAATATTGGTTGATTTCTTCATTTTATCTTTTTAAGTTCTATTCAAAGACATATCAAATATTTCAATTTTAAATATAAAAGATAAATATATAAGTATAAAATGTTATATACAATTTAAAAAGTTGAGGCAATTAAATAGTAAATCCATTTATTAGAGATTTTAATTTATATATAAAATTATATTAAGCTTAAATCTTTTAAAGTTAAATGTGTGCACTTAATAATTAAATTGTAAAATTAAAATAACTAAATTAAAATTTTACTATGAAAAATTAAAAATTCTATAAATTATATTTCGTAACTATTCGTAGTTTTAAAAAATCAATTACAGGGCAAAATTCGTAAGTTTATATAGTATATTGATAAAAAAACATAATATTTAATTTATAAATTTGAGGCTTAGGCATTACTAATAAAAATCATTATTATAATGAATTAAAAATTTTTGATTCAACTATTTTATTACATATCTTAAGTCATACTCTTGAAAATAATTGATAAACGATTTTAAATCATAATCAGTAATCATAAAATCACTTAATATTTAATTTAATTAAAAATGTAAATCTAATAAGTAAACAACACCTTTAATTTTATCCTAGAATCCGAAGAGCACCAGTAAGGCGTCTCCAATCGCTACGGTCACCACAAACACCTAGTGCGACGCACTTAATTAAGAGATAAAATTCGAGCATTTTTGGCGCCTAGAGACAGTGAGATACCTAAATAGCCTAAGAAAGAAAACGCAAAAGAAATTGAAAATGTTAGTCTGAATTAGACATTCGTTCCATTTCTTAATGAAAGAGATAACGTGGGGTAAATCAGAGGATAGGTAAGTCATGGGGGGGAAATAAAATATTGATAAAAATTGATACTCTTAGCACTATTATTAGAATGTGAATCAATTGCTCATATTAGTAAAACTATATTTATATAGGATGACATCGAGAGAAGCATGAAAATGAAACTGTGGAAGATTCATCCCAAGAAGTTTGAGGCATGAGAAGACATTAAAAGTAATACTGCTAATAAAAAGTAAGCAAGATTCAAGAAGTAATTTTATGTGTAATTATGTAGGAATTATTATGATAACTCAGATGACCCATACAATCA
The DNA here is from genome assembly GCA_000711775.1 of Oxytricha trifallax. Classification (NCBI taxonomy): domain Eukaryota; phylum Ciliophora; class Spirotrichea; order Sporadotrichida; family Oxytrichidae; genus Oxytricha; species Oxytricha trifallax. The sequence goes on along the minus strand of ARYC01001256.1, from coordinate 91,283 downwards.
CAGAATAATTATCAAAGAATATAATTGTCGTTTGATTGATTTCATGCATTAAACTAAGTTTTATTAAAAATTAAATGGTAAACTGTAAGATATTAACAAAGAGACCTTTGAAGAAAGATCTCGAAAAAACTCTACAGCCTAAATTAAATCATCGAATTCTACCTCAGTGATGTCAGAATAAAATGACTTAGTAAATGATTAGATTTATAAAGAAAAACGAAGCACATAAAGCCAATTAAATTTACTTAATCTTTCAAATACTTCATTAAAACATTGGGTTATTTCTAATGCTAATATGAAATAAAGGGCAATTAAAAGAGCTTTCAAATTCTTTTATACAAGATTTTAAATATATACATAACTTCTGTTGAATAACAATAGAACAAGCGATCTTCTCAAATCTAAGATTTAACATAAATTAACAAACCCCGCCAGAGATCCGGCTCTTTATTAAGAAACGTCGCAAACCCCCTCTTGTTTCTCAATTCCAAGAGATTTTCCTAATTGTTGGATGTGGTAAGAGCAACTTAGAATAAAAAAGAACAGAATATTTAAAGTTTGAATGAATCTGGTGTGGGGGGTTAAGTAATTTAAGAAATTTAATATAAATAAGAAGATAATTATACAAGTCGAGATGTTTAGAGTATTACTATTGATCAGAGTCAAATCAGTTTGCCACCATATTAAGATGATTTAAGTAAGAAAAACAAGAGAATTAACAGTGTGTATATTGATACTTTCAGAACTTTACCTTCAAGTAATGACCCTGCTACATTTAACTTATATCGCTTAAAATTGACTTATATTTTCTGATTTTATTAATGATTTTGAATTTTTCCAAACATCCAGATAGATGCTTATTGAGAATGAAAGCCAATAGCAATCTCTAAGGACTCTCCTCCCAAACATATAAATACAAAACTAAGAAATTTTGAAAGAATAATAATCTAAGCTCTTAAGCAAACTACTGCCAAAGCAATTCAATCATGATTCCTTAGATATGAATTTAAATAATTAGTATTTAACACTTAATTCTCACAATTATACTTAGAGGACTCTCCTCGCTAAGAAAAATAGTAAAACATTGAGTGACGTGAGGGGGTTCAAATAGCAATTAAATTCAAGTGCTGTTGGAGAACAAGATAATATATATTAGATGAGTGGGGGAATAGATAGAGATGTCTAATAGAGGAGATAGTTAAATAACGGAGTCAAAATACCTAAATTAATGTTGATGAATAATAAGTAAAGCCATTTAGATGGCTCAAATTTTCAAGATACTATAAATAATCAATAATCAAGTTTTATATAATTTGGTAATTATGAAAGAATCTCAATATTTTTGAATGATATAAGCATTAAATAATTGATACTTAGAGAAACGTTAAAGATAAAATAGTGAGTTAAACAATAGCATACGATAGAGGAACTTATCAGAGTGTTATAGAGTCAAATGTATTTGAAAATGAGGGGACGATTACAAAGAGAAATATGATGCAAACTCAGAGATTAAAAAATGGAAATAATAACAAGAGTAGCGACACTTTGATTTGCCCAGTCAACTATCATTTTAATCTTAACAACATTACACACAGAAACTATAATAAACTCAAATGAAAATACGCTTTAATTTTTGTTAATTACTTTAATTGAAATTTACTAAATTCATAAAAGATTCTAACTTTAAGGAAAATATATTTTTAAATAAAAAAAGGTTTAGATCTCCTTTATAGAGATATCAAAACAACACTCACTCTAATATAAGAGTGACACACCTGCATGCTCTTGACGACCATTCTAGTAAAATGCCGACCCTCCCCAAGTAATACATCGTGAAATATAATGTGACACCTGCTCCCCATAAGTATTCCCTCAGCGCTATGAGACAGGAAAAGTCCAATGCCAAGTAGATTACTAAGTAAATTGCTTTCAGTCAATCTTAAATATTAAAATACATTTATTCGTAAAAATTACTCTACTCATTCCCATTATTTGATAATCTCGAGTAGAAAAATGCGATTTCTTCTATCCATATCCCTAGAAAGACTTCGAGTAGGGTTTCCACAGTTAACTGGGTTATCATAATTACACTTCAATGAGTGAGACGCCAACATTTACCTTTGGTAAAAATCAGGGGAGAGATCAGTCTTCATACCTCAAAGATGTCGTGGGAATTCTCAATACAATTAAAGAGCATAAGGAATAACTTAAGATGTTCATTATAAAAATATCAGGGTCTCTTATAATTCTTAATAAAAAATAATAAAAGTCTATGTTCATATTTACATAAAATTAATTAGATACAAAGAAGATAAGCACACGCAATAAAAGAGTACGAATAAGAAGACCACATTAAGCGAAATATGTAAAACTTACTACCCTCTGAATAAGTGTTGTAAAATCAAAATAAATCCTATAATAAGAAACAGATGGATTAATTAATAATAATAATTTTATACTGGTTTTCCTTATTTCTCCTAAATATTATATACCTAAACACCACTCCCCTTATTATTTCGAAATTATTTTATAAATTAATTTAATTTTTTATAATTAAAAAAATTCTGATGGACATTAAGATCCGTTAAAACACAGAAATGATACCAACCCAGATTAAAGAATACAAGCAATTCCGTGGTGATGTGAAAAATCTAATAAAAGATAAGGAATTTCAAGTTAAAGGACAACTAAAGCATTCCTTCGCCAATGTCATAGATAAGTATACCACTATCAAGGATTTTGTCAGGAAATGATATAATTATGATAATATTTATAGATTTATATCAAATTATTTGGAAGTGATTGATTGATATATTTGTTAATAATATTTCTTAAACAATTAAAAAATATATACTCTGCTAATAATTAGAAATCTATAATACTTATTTGAATAAATAAGATTATATATATATCTTTGGATATTTCAAGTTCAATGAATTGTGAGTAGTAGCAATAGCAGATATTTGTGATTTAAGTGGATCAGGTAAACGATTCTATACACTCCAGGATAAAAATGATATAATTGAAATTAGGGAAATACAACTCAGAAATTAAACAATTACAGTCAATAATGTAAGAATTTATTATTATTTTGATTAAATATATCATCACTTCTGTTTTAATTATTATGAAAATTTAACAATCAATGTATATTTCTTATTTATTCTTTATTTTTTATCGATATCAATTAAAATTAAATCTTATATTTGTATATAGGGACAATTAAAATAAGCTTTTCAAGTAACTTTATGGTGGATTTGGCGATATTCAATAAATCAACAATGATTCATAAGAACAATAAGAATTGATTTAGCATCCTAAATATCTCAAAACCACAGCAAATCAATAAATTTCACTTTAAAATTTCGAATTTAATGATTAAAATTAAAATCATATGAAAACTTAATCACATTATCCTAATGTATAAAAATCTGATGCAGTATAGTAGTAAATTAACATCCCTTAGAGTCATTATTAACAATACATGGAATAATAAGCAATTCTATAAAAACAGGCGATTTAATATTAGAGGGATATTAGTAGAGAGAAACTGTACTCACAGTAATAAATTTAATAGAAATATCAGTAGCATCAGCTTGACTCAAGATTAAACTCTCAGATTAATATTAACAAGAAAAGTAGCAACAATAGCAACTAGAATCAGCATTAATAAAGCCAAAATATTCACAAGATCTAGCAAGAATAGAAGTAGTATGTTTAAAACAACTAGAATAGCAACTAAAGCAGCAATAATAGCAATGTAATAAATAATCAATAAAAAACCTATAAAATGCTGGATGCTAATCAGAAACACCAAGCTATCCTCCTGGCTCAATCACTCCCTCTGAAGCAAGTTGCTGATAAATTTGGTGTCCCAGTCAAGTCGCTGAAGCGCTGGTTGAAGGTGGGCCACGAGAGAAAAAAGGGAGGTGGCAGGAAGACCAAAGACCCAGTCATGGAGGGGAAGCTATATAAATGGTTTATTGAATAAAAGAGCAGAGGAGAAGTCGTTAGTGCTAAAAAACTCAAAAGTAAGGCCAAGGAGCTCAGTGAGTACCCCGAGGAGTTCTATGCGAGTAAGGGATGGCTGGATAAGTTCAAGAATCGATACGGACTTGAAGTCACCAAGGAGGAGGGAGTCTTAAAAAACTAAGACAGAGATGGTGATGATGATGGTAAAGACAAGTATAAACAGAGTGGAAGTGGTAAAAACAAGAGAAATGAGGGGTAAAATCAGGATAAAGAGAGAAATATCACTGATGCTGAAGTGAATAAAATAGAAGATGTTGATGAAGATATGGAGATGATTGATATTAAAAATGAAATGCAAGATGATGATGATGATGATTTGGGCATCAATCAAATTTATAAAATGAATTACATTTAAATCATAATAAATGCAAAATAGTATATGAAATTTGTATATTTTTAAATCAAAACGGAGACTCTAGTTTTTCTGAATTTTCATTATCAAATTGATTACAATTCTTGTAATTAATTCTTTGAAATTTTTTTCTCGAAAGAGTTGAATTTATATTATAAATTATTTCAATTATAACAAATTATCAATAAAATGGATCAAATATATCATCATATAAATTTCAAATTTTCTAGGGAGTAGCTTTAGGGATAAGCATCATAAATGACTGTATGTCTGCCTCGTTAAAGTTCCTAAATCCACCACTAAATTAATCCTCAAAAGCAGTAGAATCATCATCCAGTGATGCAATATTCTAGTAATCAGGCACATATTACTTTTTCTTGTAAAGTGTAGATGGTAGGAAGCCAGAGGAATTACAATGTTAGTAGGGGTTCATGCTGAAATATTAATCTCTCTCGTGGTTATACATAGTGGCACTTTACTGTTCTTGAGCAAGCGAATCTTAAGTACACAGTCTTTTAGATATTTCAATATGATTAGATGGTTCAGCATCGAATTCATCAGAAGATCCTTGTGTAGCTTTAGGACCAAAAGTGAAATTTTCCTCATCGTCGTCAGATACAAAGTCAACTGAATTGTTTAGATTTGAAGCAAGTATCTAATTGATTCTGTATCTAGCTAAAAGTTCAAATCCAAAGTTTGGGTCCGATTCTAGATCTTTGTAATATATGCATTCATTGCCAGACTCCTAACATTCTAACTCATCGTCTGGATTCTCAGATAAATCTAAAGCCAAGATTGATGGAATGATTTGTTCAGTCAGCTTTTAAAACTATATAAAATAATAACTTTAACATGCAATATTTAAACTTCTCTTCCTCGTTGTTATCTCTTGGTTTATCTAACTGGAAATTTTCAAAGTCAAACTTGTTTAAAATTTGTTGTCTAAAAAATTCTATATTTATTTTTAAATATTAAACTTTTGGAGGTCATTTGCAATAAACTCAAGTATCTCATCAACTTTTTCAGTAAATATCTCTTCTTCAGCCTCAAGAATATTGACATCAGCACCTAGAATTCCAATTTAAGAATATTCATCAACATCTTTCTGGTAGTCTGAGTCATCATCCAAGTGTACTGCCTCATCACTTAAGTTTAACAAGAGCTCTTGATGATAAGCAATTTCATTCATATTTCCTGGTTTAGTGACTGGATCTTGAGTGTTATATTGATTATAAGATAATCCTTCCATTTGAACAGTAATCTCAGCTTTTTCTTCTTCCTCGTATTATTCTACTATGTTTTGCTTTTTAAAGCAGCTTTTCAAGGTGTCTGTAGAGTTATCTCTGTGTTTGGGGATGTTGGCTTTCATGATGTTCCTTTAATTAGAGTTCTATCTTATACTTTTCACATTTTCTTGCTATGATTGAAGAAGAATTTCTTTCTAGGCTGATTTGAGACCATGGACAGGATCCTTCTCAAAACTTCACATTTGAATGACGTCTTTTATCTGTACAAAAGGGGATTGAGGCTAAATTGTCATGATCTCTTAATTTATTGATTGAGATATATTATCTGTGAGACTAGGTGAGAGCTTTAGTCTTTTGAAATCGTTAACTGCTTTATCCAATTCTTCATAATGGTTTTCACCAGAGCATAAAATATATATTTTTAGTATTAATATAGTCGAGAGCAGTTAGAAACCTCATCAATCTTTCGTTTCTTGCTAGACTAAGAATTTAAAGAAGCAGCATCTTTTTTTTATAAATATAGAAACTTAATTTATAAACTTTAACCATCTTTCTTGCTGATCTTATCTTAATGAATGACTCTAAGACGATTTGAATCATTTCTAGTCTCTTTAGTAGGATGAGTAGTAACAAGAATATTAACTTTTGATTAATCAGTAGAGGAGCTGCTACTAGACTATTGACTTTTACCATTTCTTTCTGAAAGAGAATTTACAGTGGAGGTGCTACTTCTCGAATCCAAATTCAAGGAGATACGGTTTGAGCTGGAGTCACTCATAAGTTCTTCCTCTACAATATCCAAGGCCTGAGATTTGATAAAAGTTTAATGTTAGGTGCTTGCAAGGTTGTTTCTTTGAGAAAGTACGTTTTACTGTGAGTGAGGACTAAATGATTGATTTGTAATTGAATTAGAAGGCTGCATGTCATGAAGTAAGTTTTAAATAACAGTCTGAATGTTTTAATCGGAATCTTGGTTTAAGTTCACAACTTCATCAGTCGATTGAAACTCTTCATTATCGAATTGAAGCTACTCAGAGAACCTGTGAATTAATATAATATAACTAGTGACCTTTTACATTCTTAGAAGATTTAAGGTGTTCTTTTGATTCATTTAGAGGTCTTTAATGATTAAATTTCAGATCTTTTGCAGATTTTCCTTAAGCATTCATGGTCTCCACTTATTATGAATTTAAGATAGCTTAGCTTTTCTTATCATCTATGTACTCATCATATAAGTCTACCAGATTAAGTCTCTTTTGCAATAACTCTTCCTTTTGTTTATGATGTTAAGATAGAAGCATTAATTCCTCAGACTTCTGTAGTCTTTAATTTTGAATGGTATGCGAAGATCTTTCTTATAAAGAAATATCTTCCTGATTATACTAAACATCGTTGTGTGCATTATGTGCTTTGTTGACTTAGGCTGAAAATTAGCTTCTCATCTGTGAATGATTAGAATGTAAAGCAAGATTTTTGCAAGCTAGACTATTCTTCTGAGTAGGTGAGCCTTGTATAACGAACTTAAATTGAGGTTTCTTAGCTGAAGATGCTTGCTAGTTAAACTATGGTGAAGGACTGGCTATTCTTTAATTTTGAGAATTAGTCAGATTTCTTTGATTTTCTGTTTTCATTTAATCTCTTTCTGAAGTCTCAAAACCCATATGCTACTTATTAGACAATGCTGTGGCTTCTCTATCATCAATAGAGTTAGCATTGTACAATTGTACATTAGAAGTAGTAGTTTGATAAAAGTCATGCACTAAGTTCTTGGATGGGAAGTTTTGTCGGTCAAATGGATTTTTTGAAGGTATCTTTGTGAGATTAGTATCATTTGAAAAATCAAAATGCATATCCTTTTGCATATCTTGTTGATTTAGCGTCATATTACCTGGCGATACAAACTGAGTTTAGATCTTAGACTTTGAAGTTATGCTATCGCCATTCGATTGCTTGCTTACGTTTGTATCTTGATGGCCAGAGAGGTTTGAGGTTTAGAATGGACTTTGAAACTGAAGAAGCGATGGGGGAGGTCGACTGTCTGGGGTAGTTTTACCACTCTGTGTTTGGGAATGATTTGAATTTTATGATTGCATTTAGAAGGGTACTAAAATAAAATTAAAATTTAATATTTAATAGTTATTGATAAATTTATGCTACTCTCCTTTAGATTTAAAATAATAAAAATATTAATTATAAATTTTGCATAATGTTTTCTTTTTTATACTAATATCATTAGACAAACTATATGAATGAATCTTATGATATATAAATAAATATAAAAGAGAAATTATAAGTTAAAAATTTAGAAATTATTTAGCAAGTTTATATTAATCTTTTTTATCAATACAGTAAATGGCTAATTTCATTAATGGTTTACCAATTTCAACACTAAGTTAGTCATTTTAAATTTTTTCTGATTATCAATTTTAATATAAATGAATTTCGTCACTAAATTCACAATATTTTCATCACTCCATTTAAACATCAGATTCAGAGTAATGCATATGATTTTCTTATTGCACCTGCTGTTCCTAAATATTTACTTGTGAGTCATCAACCTTTGAGATATCTCTAAGAAAATCTTCATCCAAAAACCCTCTAATTATTTCTTAGAATTCAACATTCTTAGCACAGTCCAAATTTTCAGAGAAAATATCTTAGCAAGGTTATTAGTGATCTCCACTAATTGATATTTTAGGCTAAGGAGAAGACTTAGAAACTGAGGGTGAAATTGTTTAATCATAAGGGGCAGTGGATGGATCTGAGATATGAGCTTGATTAAACTTGTCAATCATTTAATTATACTCATCACTCTAAGAATCGAGAATTACAGATCTATCTTTGTCAACTTGAGGAATAGTATTGCCGCTTTAAGGATGACTAAATTTTTAATTTTCATTGGTTTATTGCTACTTGAACAAGAATCGTCCTTAAGTTTCAATAAAGCTATTACTTGCTTGAGCTTAACTGGCATTTTATGCTACAGAATCTTACTCTGCAACTTTTTGATTGAATCTCCATGGATATTCATATTCATTTTTTCTAAACCTGCTGCTCATACTTTCTTGTAAATTTTGATTACCATAAAATCCATGAACACTCTTGAAGGTATTTCTAGCTATTTAAGCAAGCTTTTCCTCCTCAAGCTCTTTTTGATAAATGTCAAATGGATTCATTAAAACTAGATTGTCTCTATCTTTGACCCATTAAGGTTTCTCTGGAGTAACTTTTTCATAAAGATTTATCTGGACATCATTATTGAATTTGATTCTCTTAAAACGGTTTTGGTTTATTAGTTTAAGATTCTACAATGTAAAAGGATTCATAACTTTAGTAGGAGTATTTCTTTTTGGGGCTTAGACTCCAGAATTGCCTAGAAATAGAGTAGAAAGGGGATTAAGAACTTTGTCATAATTTTCAGAAGTTAATAAATTCTCTGGATTGTCAATTAAATCTTGAAACTAAGAGTCAAACTAGTTTTGATTGGTCTCAGAACTCTCAGTAAGGTCTACACATGAGATTTCACAATAAGTTTTATAAAATTTATACTTCTTATCAAATTCGATTAAAACTAATTTCTTGGATCTTTCTCTTCTTACCTCTGCTTGAGATAAATTGATTGACAATTCCAGGATTGTATACACCTTTTACTGGGTGATTTTGGACTTTCTATAGAATTTGTTAGGATTTTAGATTATTTTTGGAAAACAACTCGATTAAGCTCTCTTTAGGCTCTGGACTAAATAAAAACTGACTTTGTTCAGTGCTTTCATCAACTGATTTCAGAAAAGAGGACTCATCAATCAGATTTGCAGATTGAGATTACTCAGATACATTGAGTTGAGGTTGATTATCAAATTGCTTTCTTGATTATGTAAATTACTGTACATTAGTTTCCCCGACAGAGTAATCTTAATTTGGACTTAAGCCACTTGAAAATTAAAGGTTTTAAGTCCTAAATTAATCCAAATTTCGACTGTTTCCATCATCATGTCCATACAATCTTTATTAACCCACCTCCAGATGATCATGTTGATTAACTTAAAGCTTTTCTCTGTCCAATCTCATGCACATGTCAGATCCCCTACTTTCAACCTTATTTTAAACTGGCCATTTTTGCAAGTTTAAAGGTTTATTCAGACTTTAAAAATGTTGAAATCCTTATGATTAATCCGTGAATTTTTATGAAATTATTGGTGTATCAATTAAATCCATAATACTTGTCTAACGTGAGTTAATCTACTGTTCATACCTATAGCCTTATGAATTTAAGAATTCATTTTCCATAGTGTTTTGAATGTTAAATTGAATATTGTCATGTTCCATAGATACTCTGCCGCTTGATAAGTTATTATTGGTTTGCATGGAAAAGATTTTCAGGCGATCTTAGTTTTGTTTAAAGTGAATCTTTGTAGAATTTGAATTTGAATTCAAATTTGAGGAATTTGAAGTAAAGTTAGAATTATCCATTTGATGATCTAATTAGTGGTAGTTATTTTCTTAACTTAATTAACTTTTTCCATGATAAAGTTAATTTGTATGTTGAAATCCTTCACATGAACTTGATTGGGGCAAAATCTTTGGAAGATCTTGTAAACTCACTTCATTTTTGTTATTGTTCTCTTAGTGACTCAGATATCTTTCTTAAGATTTTCCGCGTTCTTTCATATTCTGATTGCCAATATTTTCAAGTGGTTTAATAATATTATAAAATTATCTACTTGTCAAAGAGATTACTTCTCAGAATTATCATATGAAAAATATTATCTTTGTATAAAAAGAAATTAATTTCCTATCTTTGTAAGATGAATAATTCTGAAAACCTTAGCAGTTTGATCTACTTTTATTTTAGAATGGAGGTGCTGAAAGATTAGCATTATATTACTGGTCGTAGCACAAGTTTACATCTCTCTGCCAATAGTTCTCCTAAACATTTTCATTTTACTAGTCTCTTGATTGTTCTGTTCCCATTAAAAATAGCAATTTAATTTAAATTTAATTATATAAATCTTACAATTTGAATTTGACTTAAAAAATTCTATATTTTTTTTAGAGTTTACTCAAAATAAAACATGCAAATTTTATCATAAACTAGGTATAAACTATATCTATATACAGTTTGAGTGACTCCAAATAACTTCGAAGGAGGGAGTTAAAATAAAATAATTTAATTTTAATTTTATAATTTAATTAAAACTTCAGCTATATTAACAAAAATGAGACACTCTCAATCAAGTCAGAATTTTTACTCTAATGGTAAAAAAGTTACCCTACACCCTCAAGTAAAGAACGACAGAGATTCGCCTTAGAAAGATAACTATTTCAAGAGCACTTATTCACAAGATTTCAACAATCCAAGTGACAAGAAGAATAGTAAATAATTTTATTAGATTTCTTTTTCTTAAATCAAAGATAAACGGAGAAATTTATTCATATAAATGCAGTAATTTATTCATTCTTAAAAGGAGGGATTTATTTATTGTATGATTTCTAATCGTTAATTATAGATAATAAGTAATAGTAGGTACAAGCACAATCAAAATTTGAATAATGGTGGCAATAGCATGATGTCGCTGAAAGCTGTGGGGCAAAGTAAGTCAAGATTTCAAGCTCCCCCTGAAACCGAAATCTACAATTAAATACTCAACTCTCCAAGCCAAATCCCCCCTGCCAAGTTACTATAGTCCAGAAAGACTTAGCATTATTGTTAAGTTTTATTTTAAAAATAGTACTTCATATAATTGGGTAATTATTATTACTATTATTATAGAGATCTTAACTGTGTTTTAAAATGTTTTCAGTGGTACTATGATTAACATAAAAATCAGCAAAATAAATATCATAGTAATTACCAATCAATGACAAGATTGAGCTAAGATAAACAGCAATTGAACTCTTCCAGTAAAAAACAATAATCAAATGACCCTTATGAACTCAAGAACTAGTAAGTAGATCTATCTTTTTTTTATAAATGGCGATACATCTTGCCGATTTCACTCATTAAAATTTGAATTAAATAAAGATAAATTATCAACTTAATTTGTTATAGTCACTCTAGTTAGCGGGATAAAAGAGGTTCAGCTGCAAAAACAAGTAAAAATAATTTTATATATAAAATTAATAAAATTAATTCTAATACTTATAATGAAACCTTAATTTTATTATGGCAAGTCACGATAAAAAGCGATAGAGCATAGACAATCACAAATTAACCTCAGCTTTTAAAAATAACAAAAACACCATAAATTCAACATAAAAATAAACCGAAAAAGTATCAAAGGTTATTGATAGAGCTGAGAAATAACATCAATACTCAGATATAGCAGTTCCTTGTAAGTTTAAAATATGATGTTTTTATATAATTTTACTTATTTTTATAGATGAAACTGGGAAGTAAAGAAACCAATTGATGAATTCTGCATCGTAGTACAATACACACTCTACTGGGTTTTATAATAATAACTCACATGATTAAACTCAAAGTTCAAACAATAAGTACCTTGCTTAATTCACTGCATCTTAATTTATTCATAAAATTACATCAATTATACTTAGTATTAAGATTAAAGTTAATATCTTATTTCTCTTTTTATATTACTCTTCCTTAAACCACAATCAAAGTCAAAATACTTCATCATAGTAACAACCTTTAAAAGGCCAGCATAGAGTGACAGACAGATTCGTGAAGTACCCCTACCCCAACAGCATAATTACCAATTACAGAAAAGATTTCAATAAATCGAGTGGCTTAGAGGGATCGCATGTCAAAGACAAGGAACACAGGAAGATGGCCTTCAATTTAGAGAAGGAACATAAAATTATAAACCCTCATGATATGGATATGAAAACTACTACAAGAGTTGATTTCTAGCCATTTAGTGTTATTATAGGTTGGGGAAATTAAACAGTAATATTATAGAGTCTTTTTAATTCAAATTGCTATTTACTGATATAAATGACTAAAATTTTAAGTTTAAATTAAAAACAAAAAAGAAATAGTTTATTGGCAAAGTTTACAATCATATTATTCTAGTAATATTCCATAGACAGGTAAAATGGTGAAAGCTCCATAATAAAACGTACCGTTTATAGAGGGTTCAATATATAAATCTCAATATCAAAACTGGGGCGAGTCAAATCAATTAATCGAGAAAACTCCTCAATACCCTGTCTACTAATTACCATTCAAGGGATAATCTATATATCAATAAAATTTCTAGAGCTCTAGAGATGGTATATTAATGATTAAAAATATACTTTATTCATAATTCTTTTAATTGTAAAAAGATGGGTAGAGTGGGAATAACTCAAGACCTGAGTCAGCTTAAGTAAACATAATGGCTCGATCCTCATCACATTTGAAACTGGGAGGTTTCCAACCCCAAAAATTAGATTACGAAACAACAAAATAAAAAGACTACTAACCTTTTAAGATTACTCAGAGACCTTAAACATCAAAGCCAAATTGCATTAATTTTTTTATTAATTTCATGTTAGTTATACACTATAAAACACTATACTCTTCTTTAAACGAATGTCTATTATAGGGTATAATTCTCTTTAATTAATTATATGTTATCAAATGTAGAGGCAGTGAGAACTCACGCAAATCCAGCGCATTTCCAAACACTCAATAAGAGAGAATTTTAAGCTTACGAAAACTATAAGCCACCTGCTGTCGATTACATGCCCTATCTATTTAATAATATAATTATAATTCATTATAAATATCCTTATATTTATTTCTACCTATATTCTATTATTATATCTTATGATTAGGAAAATTTGAAATTTGTTAATTAAGAATTGAAATTGTTAATATGTAATAAGAAAAACGATAAAAACAGATAAATGATATTTTAAACATTATTTTTTGATAATATTTATGAACATTTTAAAATAATTTTATATAATTCAATTATTTTAATTTATATTTAAATTAATTAAATTATAAGAAGCAATTAATAGTAATTTAATTTTAAATTTAAAATTATTAATAAACGAATCGCACAATTACAATTTTTATAATTTAAATTTATTATACATATAATACTTTATATTTATAATTTATATTTAAAATTTAAATTTTTAATTTACGTTTCTTTTTTCTTAATAAAATGTTCAAGGTTGCAGTCTCCATAAAAATTTTATTGTAAGTGAAGACCAAAGTTGCTGGTGGAGAACTGTAGCAATTTCAAGATGACAGCATAAATATAATAAATTGTAAATGTATATATTATAAATATATAATAAATGATTATTTACAAATTAGAAATTGATTAATATTTCAATAAGTTTATGCTTAATTTTTATTTAAATTTCCAAATATAGATATTTATAAATTAATTAATATTAAGTTAAGTAATTCAATTTTAAATACAAAAATTATTATTATTATTTATTAGTGACAGCATTTAAACCCATTCAAAAAGCATTAAAGCTCCCAGAAATAAAAATCTCTATTTGGCACCTTCTAAAAAGAATATTTAACTTCCAGCTAGGACCAACCCAAAAATTTTTTCCTAGAACAACCCAAAACCTCTTGCCAGGAGCAGTCAGCCTCGAGTTTAGAACATTCAGCGTCCTGCTTAAAACAATCCTGTTCTCTAAAATTAAATTCCAAGAATTTAAAGACCTATCAATGATTCTCGATACAGAAAAGCAACCATGGCAACTCTATAATACTCAGTAGATGGTTTGGCAGATCAAATTGGGAGCATGCGAGTGGAACTTAAGAATGAGATTGCTAAATTTGGAGACAGAATAGAAAATGCGATAAATAGACTAGCTGACAACTTTCAATAAGTGAAATCCGTATCAGTATTTAATTGTATATATAAAAATCAATTCATTTTTTAAAATATTTTAATTATTTATAAATTTTTTAGTATCTAAGTGACCCTATCAGTACTGATCAGACTTCAAAATAACTAAGTTAAGTGATTTAATAATTAATTGAAAAACAATTTTTTTTTAATTTACTTTACTCATTTGAATTCATATAATGACCCTTTTAAAACAATTATGAACAGAAATTATATTAATAAGATATATAATTAATTTAACTATAAATACTTTTGATAAACACTTATTTAATTTCTTTCAATATTCTACATCTCACAAATTTAAAAGTAAATTACTCAATATTTTATCGTAAATTTTATCATGTACTTCTGCATTATTTTTATTATTTTTATAAATATATAACATCAAATTGTTAATTTTATTTAAATTTATTTGAATTAATATTTTTGTTATTAATGATAAGAAATTGATTATAAATTTATCAATTTCAACCATTCATTAGTTTATTAAAATTATTGGGACTGGACTTAATAAAAATATAAAATTACCTTCACCAAAAAATACTTAAATTTCAAAATAATAACCAACTTAGAATTTTTATATTATTACAAATGAGAGGAGTTACAATATATTCTTGCTATTTATTATAAACATATTAGTAAATAATTTTAAAACCTAAAATACAGTTAATACTATATATTATGAAATATTATTAATCTAAAAAAAATTAAAGCTCAAGAAGGGCAAATAAAATTAGAAATTATATTATCTATGAAAAATTAAAGCTTTTATTTTATCAATTAAATATTTAGTGTTTATTTTTTGCTTTTTTTAAACAAATCTTTCAATAAAATGATAATAAATTGTTAGATAATAATTTATTTTTAAAACTTATATATAAAATGGAATATCTTGAAGATTTAATTGATGAACCCAAACTCTTATCTTTTCATGGAAATGAATATTAATAATTCATTGTAGTTACAGATTGCACTAATCTATCTCCAGATTAATTAGGGAAAAGTATATATATAGGTCCAGTTGAAACAGTCTGCTCAAATTTTGTCTTCAATAGCTCTTAAGAAAATTATAGATGTTTTGGACATGAAAATGGAGATTATTATTGGCCTAGCTTTCACGGAGATAAGTCTAATTAATATCAAGTTTAGAAAGATAATAACAGTTATTGCTGTAACATTAATTATGGCATGATTCATAATTAAAATACAAAATATTTTTTAGGATCCTTCTTTTGTTATAGACAGTGGTTCAAATACCTATTTTTATATGTTTAATTCTTCTACATTTAATATTAAATAATGTTTTAGACAGTAATTTCTTTAGGATGGATATAAGGCCTTCTATAAATAATATTAAACTTAAAATATGGATTAATAATACTCTCTCTTTTTAAGTCATGCCCAAAAATATTTGTGTTAAATATGAAAAATATGTTATTTTATTTCAAGAGTCTATAATGAATTTCCTATTTAAAATTAACTTTAACAATAGTATGAACCAATAAATGGTGCATAAATGTAAAACATTTTTCTTGAACCTTGTAATCGAGGTAAATATATAAAGAAAACTGGAGACGTTGAAATTTATCAATGTCTAGGTCACTTATTTAGTCCAAGTTTTCATTATGGATTAGTGCCCTCTATAGCCAGGGATCCAGGAACCCTTTTGGCGTTTGCTTAACACTGTGAAGCTTTTGATTATGATAAGATACTTAAGAGAAATAAATATTATTTCAATATTTTGACATAAATTCAATTGAAAAATTAACAAAATAACTAAGATTTAACATAATTGATGAATTTTATTCATATATTTGCTATAACTTATATATTATTTATTAAGAGTCAATCAGCAACAAAAATAAGATCAAATTTATTAAGTTGGTGCTGTAAAAAGACTTATTAAAAGTTTATGAATCAAGATATTACAAGGGAATTGTGTTCAAATTGTCATTAAGATTAAGAATCTAAAAAATACTAAAAAATGAAGTTAAACAAAAATAAAAATCTAAAGAAATATGTGTGTTTAGGACATGTAGATGGGGATCATTTAGAGCCTACTTTTCATGGAGACCCCTCGAGAAACTTTGCTTTTTACGTAGTGGGAAATAGTGTTTAAGTTGCAAATCCATTAGCTTTTGAATATAGATTCTTTCCTAATTGTGATAAATTTAAGGTTGGGGAGTCTAATAAAGGTTATTAAGAGTAAACCTATAAATTTTATACAAATTTGTTAAAATCAATTTTGCGATTAATTAATTAAGTTTATTTCTGTCTAGGCCACTCTCAAACATTCCACGGGGACCCCCTTAGATCCCACTATTTCTACATGTACCCTCCAAATCTAATTCCTCCAAATTTAGGATTGTGGGACTTCATAGGAGAACCAAGAAACATCTGTTCAAACTTCAAAGAAATTGATAAGAAAAAACGCATTTATTAGTGTTTAGGGCATAGTTAAGAGGGAGATATAGGACTTGCTACTTATCATGGTGATCCTTAGAATGTTTCGATTAAAAAATTAATATTTATATTTTTTTACATTAAATTAAGAAATTTTTATAAGAAAACTCACCAAAATTTGTACAAGAAAACTTTATAATAAATCTTCCCTCCCTTCATTTCATTGAATATAATTGTACTTTATATAATTAAAAATAAAATGACTACAGATATAGATTGATTCCAGAAACAATGCAAAATAAGCAATCTATTTATGATTTCCGTACTAATCCATGTAAAAATAGTTAAGAAATATAAAATAATGATAAATAAGACCCATGCTAATACTTTTAATGTTAGGGGCATTTAAAGCAAAAGCAGTAATGATTATTATGTAGATTTTATAATATAATTCTACTCTAAATTAATTAGTATTTATAATTACATCAGATAATAACATATTGTAGATAAAATAATTTGTTGTTATTAATTTATTAAGAAATATTAGACAAAGCTATAACTTTTTAAGAACTATGTTGGATTTAATTTTAATAAAAGAAAAATGCATATTCTTTGAGATCTTCATCGATACAAAGGTAAATATTTTATTATTCTCATAATTTTTAGATATTAATCTGTAGGTCACTTAAAATAGAATTATTTACTACCTAACGCTCGTATGTTTTATGAAATATGTAAATAGTGAAACAATAAAAACTTACATTTAAATTATTTATTTATAGTAGTTACGCATTAAAATCTGGAACTTACCTATTTTAATTAGTTAATGTGACTTAATGGATATTTTTTCATATATTCTCTATTTAAATTAATATTTTATAAAATATGAAAAATAAGCGAGTGGTATCTTGTAACAAGCTTTTGTCGCGAAAAGTGGGTTTATTATTATAAATTGGCATATTAATGGGGACTTTGATTCAATTAAGTCAATAATTCGTATAATTCAATGATGGAAGTATTCTTTAAGCTAGTATTTTAAATATTAATTGTTATCTATTATAAAACAATCGAATTCAAACAAATTGAATTTAATCATGTTTTATATTTTAAAGAATATTTTGAACACAACACACATCTTAATTGAAGCGGAAGTACCTCACAATCACATGCTTGCTATTGGCTTTGGATCATACATGGAAAATTCAGATATGGTAATGTTTCAATCTAAGTCTATGGGTATGGAGAGTGCATTAACAATATTTTAATTGTATATCTTCCCTTAAAAATGATAAATAAATTATGGATTTAAAATGGGATTTATACATACTGATTTTACTTATATTTAAAAAAGTGCATGTACAGATCTATGGTCAACTGGCAGAAAGAAGCCATCCATAGATAGTTAATAGGATTATCAAACTTAAATGAAATTTGATTAGTTCGGCAGGACGTATTTCAGGAGCGTTAGGCTTTTGGATACATAAGATAGCAATGGCCAAGATTATGTGATTAAATATGAGGTAAGATCTTATAAAGGTTTTGTTGTAAATTATTTATTTATAGGATATTCATGAAATCAACATGATATGGGCTTTCATAAACCTATAAAATTATTATATTTTAAGAATAGATTTAAATTATAACATTTTAACTAAATTTTTATCAAAGTTTAGACAAGTCAGCAGAGCTTTAAAGACATTATATGGATAATAAAGGTAGAATGATTTTTAAATATATTTAAGGCCCATTCTTAAACAGTTTAATCTCATTTATTAATTTAGATTTTAATAGTTTAAAATGAAGATGAGATGTCTCCCTCTGAAATCTAACTCATTAGATGGGAAAATACCCTGTACCTTTGAATTAATACCTATTTTGGATATTGCTCTGATTGCTGGGTGGCTTTAATTTATGGCATGGACTGTCCTCGGCTTAGTATAAATAGCGAGCTATAGGTATATGAGGTGATTCTGGTGGATTAACAACTGGCTCCATGCGATTTCAGGAACAATTTGAATAATAAAATATTGACTATACTATAATTAAAACGTGTATATAGTATTTTAATGAATAATCACACTAGAGACACTAATAATAGGATTTGTAGGTATGATAGATGGCTTCTTCTGGACTTGGCACGTAATTTTAGGTTTTGTGATTATGGCATACGTCACAGTTCTTTCTCTTTACGGTTTCTTCGTTTGGTGGTATTCCAATAAAAGCGAATGGCACTCTAAGAACATTGAAAATGTCAAGAGAGTTCATAGAGTAAGTCTTTGATACATTGTTTTTGTTATGTCACAAACAAATTTGTTCTCATATGTATTCTTGGATTAGACATGCATTGAAACTGTTTGTTATCATTAATATCCATGTGAATACACACCTTAATTCTTCTTATTTATAGTATGGAGGATATTTCCTGCTTTTTATCAGTCAAGTGGCTATGATATCCGGTGTGTTTGAATACAATCACATGAATCCAAGTGCACTTCGGTCCCTCCTGGGAATCCTAGACATAATTCTGTTTTTTGGAGCACTCTCCATACTGGAATATTTCTTCAGAAGATTCAGGGAGTCTTACGTGCCATATGAGGAGAGCAAGCTAGAGATGGGTAGCTATGAATTTTATCAGAGAATCAATGAGAGTGGGGAGAAATTGGTTATACTTAATGATATGGTCTTGAATGTCAGCAAATACATGTTCAATCATCAATAAAAACGATAAAATTATTACTAAAATATATTTCATTTTTTCTTAATGTAAAATAATTATATTAATCACCCTGGTGGGAAATTTGTAATCGCTTAAAATGTAGGGAGAGATATCACAAAGTTTTTCTATGGAGGTTATTAAATGGAAAATTATGGAAATCAGAAGCCCTATTTCCACTCAAATGTTTCTAAAATATTATTATTAAGAATAAGATATTTCAATAATAAAAAGGGATAATGCACCTTAATACTAATTTATGTAGCAAGAGCAGTAGTGAACCAATTGATAATAGGAAAATTGAACATTAAAGCCCCAAAGTTTATAATATAAGCTGTTGGTAAATACCCTTTGAATTCCTCTACAACTTGCTTTGTGTTCCGTAGTCATACTAAAGTGCCAGGCATCAGCAAATACTACGGAGATATTTAAATGATTGGCAAGCACTACCTTATCAGTAGCCTTGATTAGATTAATTATATATTTTTTTCATGATTTAACCTGATTTCTTTGTTTTTAAAACAAAAGATTAATATTTAGTTATTATCTTAATAATAATTAGTATTGATTAGTTTGTGATTCGAAGACAGTATACAATAACAAATTGTTTGCAGGGGGATACCTATCAATGCTACTTAAAAGCCATTAAATTATGTCTCTCAGATTAATAAAACACCTCCAATACCTTTAGATAAAGAGTCACTCAGGGGTTGCCAATTACTTAAAATTTGGAAAGTCTGTTCACTCCAAATAATAGAAATGAAGCTTAAAAATAATCATTTTACATATAAGTTAAATTCTTAAGTTTTCAATTTATAAAGTATATTATGTATTTTAAGCTGATGATGATGATGGAACAGGGCCTAGAGACATGAATGAAATGCAAGAGAAATACACGAGTGGATTGAATTAACCTGATAACAACAACGATAACGAGACTTCAATAGCGTTTGATGCTCAAAATATGTCATTAATCAATTCACATATTTCAAAAAATCTATCTATTAATTTATGTTTATGAATGTCCCAGATGTATTTGGATTCTCATTAAGACCTGCTAAATTCATATTCTTCAGGCAAAGAAGGGACTGAGGTAATAATGACTATAAAAAACTACAATACAGAGGGAGGACTGTCCAAGAGAATATTTGATGATACATAGGGCAATAAAAATGTAATATTAACATGCTAAGGACCTATGGGAATAGGTCTGGATATCAAGAGATCTGGTAATCCAAAATATATGTTCTATATTTCTATCTCCAATTTAATTCAAAGATTATCAATTCATAATTAAAAGTATGGACAAGTTTACACACATAGCATTTACAGGTGGTACTGGATGTTTGGTTTTTATAGATCTAGTAGCACATTTAATAAGAAAATCCCTCGGTATGTTAAAAACAGTCGAAGATAATTATCTAGATAACGAAAATTTCAAATTTGTTCTCTATGTTTCATTTCCCAAAAGAGAGGAGGTAATAGGGCTTGAGCTCTATTAAGGTCTGGTTGATATTCAAGAAAAACTTGGCTTTAAAAATTTCGAGTTTCATATGAGGTTAAGCAATGAAACTAAGCAGAGATGGGATTTCAAGTTCTTAGAGGAGCAGATACAGAAATATCACCAAGCTAATATTATCAAGAAAATATGGGTTTGTGGGCCTCCAAGAATGAACGAGGATTTTGATAAGGGTTTGGCTAAGTTAAGCAAAAAGTTTGAATTTGAACCACATACATATGATGTGCTGTGAATTAATTGATAGAATAGTTCATTTCATTATTTATAGAACTTTGATAAAACTTTGAAAATTGACTTAATTTAAGAATTATTTACATTTATAACAAGAATTTCATTCATTTATGCCTGTAAATATTTTTAAATATATAGAGTACAATAGAATTATGTAAATATGTCCATAAACAATACTTTTTTAGTCTATTGATTTGAATTAAAATTCTATAATTAATTTTCGAATAATTTACAATGAATAGATTACGTATAAATTATAGTTCTGTGATCCTAACCCTCCTAGCTGCTTTGAACTTAGCTCAGAGTTAAGATATTGCATACTAGGGAAACTTCTAATCTGGGAGCTATGCTAAGATTGAAATTGTGAACAAGAACGCTATTTAAAAATAGTATATTTGGATTGTATAAATTAAAACGCTTTAATTTTTTAAATGAGGATAAGGTTTATTTTAAGGAATGTTAAATTAAAAGTTAATTCGAAAAAAACTTAAAATTTTATCATAAAAGTTATGAAACTTAAAAATAGCTGATTAAAAAATTAAAACTCTAGCTAACCTTTTTATTGTAACTGATTGAGTATTTAAAAATATTAAATGAGATTTTTAATTTTACAATAGAATTACAACCATTATTAATAAAAAAAAACAAAATTATATAAGATATCAATGTGTTTTAAATTTTTAATTACCAAAACTTATTTTAATAATTTAATGCTATCAAATTCACAGTTTAGGTCCGCAACAATCAATATTTGGCCTTTGGATATGGGAGAAGCATGTCTAACACCGACATGGTGATTTTCCAAGGTAGTAACCCCCCATAAGTGCTTGATACGTTCTCATATGGATATGGGACTCCTTAAACTGACTCAGTCAACAATTATCAAATCATTAAAAATATGATAATTTTACCACTTATTCGAAAAATAAGTGGTTTGTAAGTAATTTTAATTTAAATTAAATCATTTCATCTACCAATAATGCAACTCACGCAAATATAGTTGTGTAAAGACCTTTGAATACTGGCGATAATCTTGACAAAGTTGTAACTTTGGTAAGTTTCAAGTAACAAAGTCGACCTAAATAAATGATTATGAGAGGGGTTACTAATCAGATTTTCAACATTAATTAAGATCACTATTTTTTATTTTAAATATTAAATTTAACGTTACGCAATGTTATAAAAAATGCTAGCGAATTCATTAATTTTAAATCAGTTTATTAATTCTTAAATAAGAAAGAAAATATCTAAAAAATTGAAAATCATGATATATGCATTAAATGATAAGATTTTTCTGAAAAGAAAAAAATGAAGTAAAAACTCAATATGGTCAAAGCTATTACTTATTTAATTTTGTCGAGAAAAAATTCGCAATTACCATGAAACTTAATTAATTTGTTAATGAAAAATTTATTTTAGAGCACTGGAATTCTCCTTCAAAAGTTTAAAAATGACTTTATACTTGGATCAGTTTAAATTATATAAGTTTCAAAAACATAAATTTCATTTTATAATTTCTCATATTCATTTTCTTGTAGGGTCAAAACTTAGACATTTGCTGGGCTTACGCAAATTAATAATTTTTAAATAAAAATGACTTCAATTAATTTTCTAAAGTGATATGGAAATTTTTATTATAAAAAATAGCAACAAGAACATGGTCCGTGGTTCAACATGAAAATAGAGGGTCATTTTTATTTAAAATTTAAAGAAAATATTAGAATAAAAATTAATGGATTATAATTTCTCATTTTTACTAGCACTATAGACAGATGGTACTGTAACATATTTGGTAGACACCACTACTCGTGATATTAAAATTACTTATTAATTAAAAATTTTGTTTTTAATTATAATTTATAACTTGAAGTTTATAATTATTAACTAATAGCTAGGGAAAGATACATGGATGGCTGCTCTGGGCAGCTTGGACTGTTCTTGGATTTATTTAGATAGTTTCTAACCGCTACCTGAAGGTTTTCTGGAAAGTTCATTTGTGGGTTCATAGACTTGCTGGAACTGCAATCCTAGTTATCACAATTGTTATGTTTAAAATTACATTTTATTTAAAAATTATAGAATCCATCAATTAAATAAATAATGAGTTAAAAATTTATTAACTTCTATGTCGATCATTGGAATTAAGAGAATGGATTGGAAATTAAAGGACGAGCCACATTTTATATTGGGATTAATAGTTTTCTTTGGCATTACTTTCCTATCTGTAGGGGGTATCATAACTAAAAGCACTATGAATAGATTGAAGTTTTATATAATATTTTTGAAAGTGTATAAACTTTGAATTATTAATTTTAGGATTTTCTCTTCAAATCAAAATTAGATGGAGTATTTTTTCTTATTTTTAAAGTGGAAAACTCACACAATTCTGACATTAAAATTTATTCACAAGGTAAGTAACTTATGAATAAGGCGCTTTACTTGAAAGGACAATTACGTATTCAAATCTAATCAATTTTTGAATATTTTATTAATAAAATTACAGATCTGATTACAAATATTTCTAAGATATTTTTCTTTGTTTTAAAATTTATAACATTAATTATCTTAAAAATCTAATTACGTGTCCACCTAATCAATATGTGTTTTTTTTTAATTCTTCTCTATATTATCTGATCTCATCCCATTATGAAGAAATATATCAATAACTTTTTTTATATAGTCATACGGTTACTGTTTATTGCTAATTGGTTAATACGCTGTTTTGAGTGGAATCAGGCAATATAACGAGAGATATTATGAGGATAGCAATCTATGGATTCCAAATATTGTTTGTTTCTTCGCACTGTGGCTTGTTGCAGAAATTATCTTTACTTGTTATTAACTATTAAATTCTAATGAATATAAGTAGATATGAATTTTAATTTCATGTATTAAGAAAGATATTTTAGAATTAAAAAAATGATCTTCTAGATTATCAGATTATAAGAAAGTGCATTTAAGGAAACTAATACAATCATTACTACAAATGAATTCGATTAGAGAATTAAACAAGGTCACAAACTCGTAATTCTTGATGATCTAGTTTTAGATGTTATTATATAAAAAAACCATGATTTAATTGTTCTTTATAAACATATTTATTTTTTCAGCTAAATCATACTAAGTTCATGTCAAATCATCCAGGAGGGCAGTTTGTTATTGAGGCCAATGTGGGAAGAGATATTAGTAAATTTTTCTATGGAGGATACTAATTGGAAAATTACACTTCAATGTCAACATATCACACACATTCAAATGTCGCTAGACTAGTAGTAAATTCTTTGATTATTGGCAGACTTGAAAAGAAGGTTCCTACTTTCTAAGCTCAAATTGTAGAGAGAACTAAAGTCAATGAAGTCACTTAAACAATCAGATTATTTATAAAAATCTCAAGAGAATCCTATTTTATTTAGATTTTAGGCTGCTCAACCCATCGAGGGCCTGAAACAATACTACAAAGATTTGAGTATGATGGGCAAACATTTCCTTGTAAGAAGTATGAAAAACAGATCAGTGAGAAGACACTATACAGTTAGCAATTGCATGCAAAAAGAAGCTTACTAAATGTATCTAGGTCTCTTAAACGGAGATACTAAAATGTAAAGTGAACATACTTTGAAAGAGGAAGATTCCCAGACATTCGTGATCACATCTAAGAATTATCAGTCTAAGTCAGGCGTCTCTAGAAGACTTAATGATTTAAATAATTAAGATCCATTTGAGATAAAGGGACCACTCGGTAAAGGTTTGCAATTACAACCAGATGGTACTCATATTGCTTTCACTGCAGGTACAGCTGTGCTAGTCTTTGTCGACTTAGTAGCACATTTGATCAGAAAGAACCTTGGTCTGTTGCCACCTGATGAGGATTCCCTTATTAATAAGTCTGGATTAAACAAATATAAACATAGTTATTTTTTTAGTAGCATAAGGAGTATTTTTAAAAAATATAGCATTATCATTAATTTTATTTAAAATGATTCAAGTTAATTCTCTTTGTTTCGTTTCCTAATGAGAAAGAGTCAATTAAAAATATATTTTTATAAAGAACTTTCTTACTTAAAAATTTATTAAATTATATCTACAAATATATTAATTGCCTACGAATTGTGCCAAGGTCTATAAAGATTATGCAAGGATAAAAACATTGACAATTTTGAGCTTCACACTCGCTTCAGTAACAATTCAAAAGAAAGATGGGACGATTAATTCATAGAGAATGCTCTGAAGAAGCACGTTTAAAATTTGAGAAGACTTTGGGTTTGTGGTCCACCAAGAATGAATGAAGATTTTCATAAATGCCCAATTAGTTTATATACTTTAGATATTATTAATAGAATTGAATACATTAGATATAATAAATTTTTAATTGCCTTGAAAAGTTAACAAAGACTTTAGGAATTGACAAAAATTGCTACGAAATTATGTGAAAACATTCGAATAATTCTACAATAGTTTTAATAAATAATTATTAATACTTGTTTGATAAAGGTTAGTTATAATTTTCATTATTAATCTTAAATTTATCTTTTATCTATAATTGGACTATTATTGAAATAGTCCAATTTATGTATTATAATTTATCTTTATCTAAGTCAAGATTTGATTGGATATCAAGTTGAAATTATAAATGAAAATATAATTTTGACTAGAATTAACAGTTCTCTAATTTTAATAAATTTATTTATAAATATTAAATTTACTCCATTATAATTCTTAACTATATTACTTTTAAATAATTTCTTATAAATTAAAGTATATAAATATAAATGTTCTCGAAAAAGTCTTTTATAATTTCATCGCCATTTTATATTTTTAAATCTCTTTATTTTAAATTTTTGCTGTTTTAATATTTTGTTCTATGTTTGTGATTAAGATAAATCAAAATATTTTCTATAATTTAACTATAAATTATACTTTTAATTATTAAAAAAATATATATATATTTATATATTGTTTGTAAATAAAATATTGAAACGTTAAGGTTAATTCAAATAATTATTACACAAACATAAATGTTTAAGAATTAATTTGGAAAAAATGAAATATTAAACTTATCTAACGCTAAGTTAAATCATTTTTCTAATTAAGTTTATCAACAATTTTTTTAATTTTGTACATATAATCAGTTTTTCAAATTAAATTTATTTATAAGAATAATTTAATTAATTTAAACTGTAATTTTTATGTTTATTGTTTATTTTAAAGATAATCATATATATAATTATCATTGATAATATTAAGGGTGCATACCAAGATAACTGATGAAATTTTAATTAGTATTAATATATTAAACATTATGATTAATTAAGCCAAAAGTCGAAAGAATAATCACAACTCTGCTGTAAGCAATACCAAGTTTTCTGAAATGTAATAACTTGCTCATTCGAAATACAATTATTTTTACATTCTTTTTTACTTTTAATTATGTTATTAGATTTAAATTAAGTAAATATAAATTCTAAATAGAAGCTGAAAAATTAAATTTATTTTATATATTAAGCCAAATTTAAATATATGAGGGGTATGTTACCTGCACCATTTTTTAAATATGTAATTATATTAATTTTTATAAATCTATGAACAAATTGAACTTATTTAAAAATCCATAAACTCTGATAGTTTGATAATAATTATTATAATTTCATTAAAATTACATTAATTTTTAATTAAAACAAAAAGTCCTTTAATATTAGTTTAATAATTCATGAGACAAGGGTGATAGTTATAAAACTTGAAATCTGTATATAATTAAATGTTGCTTAATATTAGTTGATGTTTTTTCTATTATTTTTCGAAAATAATAAAGAAATTAAAATGTTTGGGATAAGAAACTGCCTCTCCCCCAAAATATCTATATAAATTTTATGAAATAGAAGAGATTTTTTGATAAGTTCGAAACAATGAGTTTGAATTAGTAGAGCCAGACCTTCACAATAAAGAATATATAAGGTAATATGTGAAGAGTTTTATTTAAAACATTGTAAATTATATTTTATATTAGATAAAATTTATTAAGTAAATCTATTATTTGTAATTATTTTTAGTTTCACATTATAATCAGAAATCCTCTCTTCAATATTCATATAACTTTAATAGTTATTTATAAATTGCAATTTCTGTAACAAATTAATGTTAATAATATTTGAGTTGCTAATTCTAAACAGCGATGGAACTATATAATTTTGCAAATAGTACTTTTATTTATTTATAGTTATAATTTTAAAGTAATTTAATAAATATTTCTTAAATAAAATTATATAAAAATTACTTGGTCTTGCTCGTAAATAATTATTTGTTCCTTTATGAATTAATTAATAATTTATAAGATTTATTTTTCATAAGATAAATGATTAATTGGTAAATAAATTATAATTTCTGCAATAGAAAGACTATATTACGGGGGGGTCTAAGTCGGTACCATATGAAAAAAAATTTTTTACATAAAAAATCCTTAGTCGGTACCACATAAAAAAAATTTTTTTTCAATAAAAAAAATTATAAGTAATTAATAATATATTAAAAATCTCAGCTTAGGATTCATCTGATTTTTTCTTTTTTCATTATGACATGTCTTCTCTAAAGAGCCTTCATTAAAAAGTCATGCAAAGTAAAATTTTTCGACGCTTACTGTGCTAATAAAAATTAAAAAAAATTTTTTTTAGTTAAACCATAAGCTTTCAATTTAGTTTGTACTTCTAAAATTTCTTGGTCTTGTAATTTCATTGTTGATTTCATCTTCATCTTACATTTCAAAATCTTGACCTTATTTTTTTTATTCTTCAAATTCTTCATCATGAACTTCATAATTTTCATTATCATTTTCTTCATCATCATTTTATTAATATGATTGTTGCTATTATTGAATAACATATTAAATTTGAATTCCTCATGGACAGGTGTGTCATTTCTTGATCTTAGTTTCATATTCAGTAAACATACACTGAATTTCACATCTCTCAAGAATCCCAATAACTTAAAGTGCTTCAATAACATTTTTGATATCCTTAATAAATTGAAAAACATCAATAATTTTATCAGCGGTATTTACAATATCTTCATGTCTTTTTTTTCTTTACATTAAAATTGTTAATATAATTAATTAAAAAATGTTATCAAAATATTAAATAAGTTAACTTTAAAATAAATATTTATATTTTTTAATGAAAAAATTTTTTTTTTATGTGGTACCGACTTAGGATTTTTGTGTAAAAATTTTTTTTTCATATGGTACCGACTTAGTATTTCAAAAATTGAGTGGTACCGACTTAGACCCCCCCCTATATTACTAGTCTCATAATAGATAAATTAATTTGATGCATTTTATTTTGCATTAATATTTTAATAAATGTAAAATTGTTCATTTTATTAAAATATGCTGATAAATTAAATTTTTATAACAACATTCTTATGAAAAATTTATAAGTTTAAATTATTTTTATGTTAATTTAATAAGAAGTACATAAATTTAATAGTATTTTCACAAATAATTTTTGGCTAATTTTGTATTTTTTAACAAAAAATATCGATATAAATATCAACTTATTAAATTTAAATATGAAACAAATGACTAACGATTAAAAAACACAGTATATTAGCTTGATATAAACCTTGTTTACTATCAATCGATTAATGCTTCAGAGTAAGATTTCAACGGCATCAATACAGTTTATTATTAAAATACTTAATACATTATATCCTTTGTTGTAATGTGTAATCCTATATTTTGTCTATTTAATTAGAGTTAATTATTTTTATAATCTAAATTATATAAAATAAAAATTGCCAGACATTATTTATTTATTATTCTTCAATAGCATTCATACCCCTCTCAAATATAGAGTATTTTTAAATTTAATTTCTCCCCCCACCCAAATTTCACTTTATATTCAAATTTAAATTTGCACAATTTAAAAAAGTACTCATAAACCTATTAATAAATAGCAATTTTCTCAAAGTCCTATACCACCAAGTACTTTTAAATAACCAAACAATTTCAGATCCTCTTATAGCTCCCCTAAAAATAATATTTCTTCCTTGAGTTAATTTAGAGAATGCTCCAAAGATAGACAACTATTTTTATTAAAAAATAGATCATTTTTTTACTTAAAAGTATTTATCAAGGATTTGCACAATAATTGTATTTTAGAGATAGACAAAACGACCAGATAAGCTTTAAAGTATAATAATTAGCGATAAATTATCATAGTACATCTTAAAATCATTGTGCAAGCCATATATATATAGATATAAAGTAAATTATAATTATTTATTTCGTATTCTTTTGAATATCAAGCCAGGAGAGAAATTAAAATAATACTGAATAATATTAAGGGTTTCAACTCAGCTCTAAAAATAAAATATTTATTTTCAACTTTATGAAAGAGAGTAATCTAATTCTAAAATCTGAATCCAAAAAATATGAGAAAAAAGATCATTTATTAAATATGTATAAAAATTATTACTTTTTATATTTAAGACTATTAGTAGGGGTATTTCGTTGATTAATTTCCTATGTTAAATATGATTTTAAATTTAGAATAATTATATAAATCTCCCCCACTATAAAAAACAATTAGAGAGATTATAATATATAAAATTAAAAGGTATTATATATAAATGGTATAATTCCGCAGAATAATAAAATTATATTATTTTAATTTTGCATAAAATTTATAATTCAACTAAAGTTTTTGTATTTCTATTTTACAATATCATTATGATAAATTGATTTATTCTTATTTATAAAAAAAGATTTTAAATATTGTAGAAATACATTTGAATTTGGAAAATTAATTAAAATTAAATTTAATATAAATTAAAATCTTGGCAGTTAAAGTTGGCCAATTTAAACGATCTTGGGCTCATTTGATAGAGAATTCAAAATTAGCTGGACTTTATTATTGGCGGTACTATTTTATCGCATCCCTGGAGCGAGATAACTTCAATTTAATTAAACGCATCTAAATTCATTAAATTATACCCTCACATTAAATTGAAGTTATCTCGCTCCAGGGATGCGATAAAATAGTACCGCGAATAATAAAGTCCAGCTAATTTTGAATTCTCTATCGAATGAGCCCAAGATCGTTTGAATTGGCCAACTTTAACTGAAAAGATTTTGATTAATAATTAATATAATTAAAATTAATTTTCCAAATTCAAATGTATTTCTACAATATTATAAGAAATTAATCTGGTTTGTATTAAATAATTTCTTTCAATTTTATGACGCAAAAAAAATCTGAAATGTATAATTTTACTATTATTTTAAACCTATAAAAATTCCCTTAATATTAATTTATTTAGTTAAATTTTTATAAATAATAAGTTTAATAATAATTACAAATTTGGAACTACGTTTTCTTTGCTACTTTACATCATTGAAAATTAATATAAATCATTGAGTTTTTTCTACATTTAATGTATAAATTTAATATTTAATATTAATTAATATAAATTGAAATTTTTATAATGAAGTGTTGGACAAAGCATTTGAGCAGGTATTGTGTCGGCAATTATATACCAGGCAAGTATTAAATCGTTGAGAAGCTTGGGGAGGGTTCTTAATCTTCAGTATATAAAATTATATAAAAATAGTAAAAAGGCTAATATGTATACGCACTCAAAATATTAGATAAGAAAATACTTAGGTATTATTTTATAAATATCAATTATCTATAAATTCAATAAAATATTAATGAATAACTTCAAATATTGTTATTTTATATAAATTAGGTCTGATTTACGAAACTAAATTATAGAAGAAATCCAAAATCAGAGAAAATTAGGGTCATCATCATAAATTGTCAAGATAATAAAAGTTACTTATTTTTAATTAATAAATATGTGGCTTTAAATTTTCATTTTAATAATACTTACGTTAATTTTTGTATAATAATTAAACTATATTAAAACCCCATAGTTCAATTAAGACATGAGAATAGGAGTTAAGAACAATTAGATTAAAATTTATTTATTATTGGCTAATATTAATTATAATTAGGCTAAAATCAAATTTACACACCCTGATTGGATTATTTTATAAGGACTATTAATCGAGCCAATAGTTTTAATAATTAGTCTATACATTATAATTATACGCCAATAATAATTAATTCTTAATCTAATTGTTCTTAACTCCAATCATCAATTCTTAATTAATCTATGGGGTTTTATAAGAATGTAAAATACAGTGCTCATTCTAAAATAAATCAATAAAAGATTGTATTTTAAATTAACTTAATAAAAAAGTGAAAGAATGCAAGAATTACGTGTATCTATTTTTAGAGTTTTTGGAATCTGGAAGTTTAAGATCTTTAAATAAATAGTCAAGCTTATTAATTATAATTTTAATTTTATTTTTTATTTTTTTAACATTTGAATTATACTATAGTGTATCTTTATTAAAAGAGGCTTTAAATGAAGATTAAGTTAAAAAGATATCTCTATAATTGCTCTTAATGGCAGACTTTAAAAAAATTAAAAAATCAACATTAATAATTGTTTTCTTAAAATAGCAAAATTTAATTATTAAAGTGTTTTTTTAAATAAAACTTTTTGCAATAAAATTAAATGATTCACAGAGATTTCAAGCCAGACAATATTCTAATCACTCAATCGAATTAAAAGTAGATGAGAATCAAACTAGCAGACTTTGGATACTCTATTAATTTGAATAACATGGAAGAATCTCAAAATAAAATTATAAGGTGTGGGACCCCGGGGTATGTTGCTCCTGAAATTTTGGACCAAAAGGCTTATTCCTATAAAGCCGATATTTTTAGTATTGGGTCTATAATATTTTAGCTAAACTTTTAATTATTTAATTTTTGAGTTTAAATGACTAAATAATTATTATTATGGTTTTATATAAGAATAAAATAAAAATCAATAAATTACACATTAAAAATTGAATGTTTCTAATTAGTCAGGATTTGATAATTCAAATCTTAAAAATATTCAGATTACTTATTTTATTTCAAGTTTATTAACTGGCCGCTCTTTATTTCAGGGTACTCAGAGCAATTAAATCTTAGAAGAAAACATAGAATGTGAATTAAAGGATCTCAATCAAAGAATGAGTTAAATTTCAGAAAATGCTTAAAATTTAATCATGACACTTTTGAGAAAAGATCAAGAATTTAATATGAATAATTAGATTAAATATGTGTTTAAAATTTTCTTAAATGAAAAAATAGAAATTATTTTAAGATAAATCAAGATTGCCGCCCATTCGCTAAATAAGCGTTAAATCATTAATGGTTTCTTGAACATAGAGAGATTATAGTGAAATAGTTATAACAAAATCAAAATCTCACAGAATAACTATAGTTTCAATAATATTTATGTATTTTATATTCTCAAATTTATAAATAATGTAAAAGTACAAGCTATTTGAAAAATTTTTGTTTTGTGGGGCAGGTATTAATTTTTTAAGTAATTAAGTTTCTAAACCTAGATATTTACATTGCTAAGTGCAAAACTGAAATAACTCATCAAATCAATTAACAGTTTAAAATTACTAAAGAGCAACATTAACAAAGAATTGCAAAAATTTAAGAAAGCTTTAAAATAAAATTAAAATTTCTTCCAAAATGAAGAAAACTTTAAACTAAATTTTCTTTAACTTATATTATTAATTATTATTTAGCCCAGAAGTAAATAAACTATTATTCCAAAAATACCTTGGTGAATCAATTTTATTTTATTATTATAAAGCATTAATTAATCATTAAACTAAAAAATTCTTCATATAATTATTTAATTATTATTATGACTTATAACATTAACTCTAAAATAAAACAAAAAAACCTTGATTAAAATTAAAAATTATTTTTATATTTCATATGTTTAGTTTGTTATTAATTAAAAATATTAAGAATTGGTATTTTAATATTTATTATACAAAAAAATTAAATCTGCCTTGATAATTAAATAAGATCATTAATTTCTAAAGATATTTGCTATTAAAGTTCATTAAAACTTTTTATTAAAATGTATATAAACTTGATGTCTCAAGTATAATTTCTAAGGAATAACTGCATCTATTATATTCTGGAAATTTAATTGAGGATCATAAATAATATCAGATAATAATTATTATTATTATAATAATTGAATTATAAAAATAATAATTGAATCGAAAAATCACTAAAGCTCATTCTCGGCTGATATATAGCATTTTGGAAAGCAAAATAATTAAGATTTGATTCATAATCACAATAAAAATATGATGAATTTATTGGTGCTTCCCTCGTCTCTCTAAATTTATATACTCATAAATATTTTAAAATAATATATTTTTTTTCTTATTTTATTATTTAAAACATTATATTCATAGTTGAAAAACTATATGTTATTTAATTTTAAGAACTTTTTTTATTATTGTTATACAAATTTATTAATGATAAATTTATTATGTTATGATGTTATTAGTTTCTTAAATTATAAATTCTATTATTGTTTGGAGTTTTCTTAAGGTAGAATGAATAAAAAAATAAATTAAGTTCTTTTAAGAGAAAAATAATCAATGTGTATGCCTGTGGATCATTGTTACAATTATATTATTAAGCTATCCTCTACCGAACTTACCGTGTTATATTTGTTTTTTTTTTGCAATTAAAAATACAACAAACAAGTTTGATTTTTAATTGGTAAGTGGTCGGGGAAAATGTAATCAACCGAAAAATTTAAGAAAGCAAAAACCTTTATTTCTTGACTCAGTGTAATAATGATAAAAATTTAAACTGATTCTTTGATTATATTGAATTTTACAAGCACACGTTCATACAACTGAAATTGCAGGCTCTATAAATAATTGTTTTATTTAAGAAAGGTTGATAACGTGAAATATATTAAAAGATATACTCAGATTTCATTGATCAGATTTTAAAATCTTAAGTGCGTTTATTTTTAAATTATGAAATATTTTACTTCAAAATTAGTAAACATATTTTATATTTTTAATTAATATCTAACACCATTAATAATAATAACACAACTTGCTTTAAATCAATTGGAATACTAATATAATATAAAATAGTAGTAATAAAAACAATAAATTAAAACTCGTCAATAAAAAGAAAATATAAACTGTACTTAGAATATTTAATTGATATTTAAAATTAATTATATAAAATTATGTACCATTGCTAAATAAACAAGACGAAGATTTATTAGCAAAAATACTTAATTACCAAAATTTATAATTTTAAAATAGAGATATATTATTTCACATAAATTAATATCATTTAAATTATGAATTTTAATATACTTTAAGAGGAATGCAATTTGAATCAAAGCTAAATGGATATTATTGTATAATTTAAGGATTTTTGAATTATTAAAATTAATTACTATAATTTTAATTATACAATAAATATTCAAAATACTCTTTAATTTTTATGGCATTTATTCAAGGCAGATCTTTTAAATTTATTTAAATTATTATTTATTTATAATTATCTTAATTATTTCTATTTAATTATTAATATATATATATACTAAACTCGATTTATTTGTAATAATTATAATACATATAAAAATATAATGGGAACATAATAGGAAAGTGTTAATTTATTATCTAAGAACAGAATAACTTCACAAGGAAAGCGTACTTTGGGAAAGAGTGCTGCCTCAACTTAGTTGAGTGAATAAAATAATTAAAAATTAATTAAATTTATATAAATAAATATTTTATATGAATATATGAAATCTATCTCAGTTATTTAGAGTTAAAATTAATTGTAAAATATTGATTATTTATAGTTATTCAATCATAGGCTAACGCTTCAATAAATGAAAGTCCAGTCAAGAGTTTTATAAATATATAAAAAAAATAAAAATATATTAATAAATTCATGTGAATAACGTTTTATTTATTTAATTTAATGTATTTGGTATGAAATTATTTTTATATATAAATTATTTATATTGAATATTACAAACTATATATTTTTATGTAAAATCTATTAAGTATTTTATAATAAATAGTTGAAAGATATTTTCTTATAATCATTTTTATCCAAAATTTCTTTTAAATCAATAATTAAAAAGTCTAAGAAAATTACTTCCCTGAATTTAAAATTTAAAGAGATTTAATATTGAAGGTATTAATCACTGCTCTCAAGAATAAACTGGCAGTGAATTGCGAATGAAATCTAAGAAACAACTTCAAAATAAAATGAAAAGTTGTAGCGTAGAACCTCAAAAGAGACCCAACAGAAAATAAAACAATTAGAATATTCAAAATTTGTAAGATATCATTTTGCATTTGCATTATAAAATAGAATATTTTAGTGAGCTAGGAGTATTATCAATAATGGAATTAATTAATTTTAATTTGCAAAGAGAACATAGAGATGAAATTGAAGAAGAGAAATAATTATTTTATTTGTTATAATTTTAATAAATTCTAGTTTTATAGAGGAAAATAGCCTACGACCCAAGAGTGAGCTATACTCTCCAACTTTTGGAATGTGTAAAAATTATAATAGCAACGATTATCTGATAAATATGATCGACTTAATTTTATAAAATATATTTTTTATAGGATAAATTAAAAATAGGTGAGAATAGTAGTTTATTAAGACTCAAGTATTTTAGAATAGAAATATATCTACAACTCAAATCTATTGAAGATGGATTTTTCATAACAATAAGAGAGTATCAATAAAAATTTTCAGCATAAGATTGAGTTATAAATTAATTAATATATATAAATGTGTATGACTATGAATGAATATTATAAAGTTAATAGAAAATCATCCCTAAGTTGAAGATATTCTTAATTAAGAAGATTTATAAAATTATAATTAAAAAGTAAAATGAGCAAAATCTTTGTTTCTTATGTTTATTTGCAAGTTTATTAACAACATTAATGTTTTATATTATGATTTCAAAGAAAGCCCAATCAGTAAAATCGGCTTTTAAAAGATTCCTTTAATCTTAAGTAAGTCTATGCAAAATAAAAATGAACCTAAATCATCAAGAATCTTTGTTTAATCGAAAAATTTATATAATATTTAAACAATTGTTATTTTGATAACTAATATTGTAGGAATACATTCGAAATTGAGAAATAATTTAAAATTTATTAAATAAATAAATTAAATCATTTGGAGTTAGAAATGGTCAAAGAAAGATATTTAACTTAATCGATAAAGACTTAAAATTAATTAGACTTTAAAAATCTAAAAGCATTTAATTAACTTACAAATAACTCACTTGCTCGATGGGATAAAAGAGTACCTCTACTATTAAAATGCATGTCATTTTAATTTTTTATATAAAATGAGCCCTTAATCGTTAAAATAAGCCAAATTTAACTGGCAATATTTAAATATATTATTTATTTATTTATATAATTAATTTATTTTTAATTTATTTCTTATTTTCTAATATAATCATGTTATATTAAATTGATACTGATGGCTTGGATGGCTTTTTAAAATAAGTTTGCTCGTAAGTAAAAGTACATTATTAATCTCGCCTAATTATGAGAGCTCAATATATTAAATAATATATTAACGTTATACAGCATAAAACCTTAATTTTTAATTTTATTAATTAATATATCTTTCAAATTTTAATATTTTATTTGATCTGATTTTTTAAGAGATGATTTATGACCAGAAATTCAAATTTGTTTTATTTGTCAAGATTTGAGATGAAACATATTAATCACTACAATAATTTCTCTTCCTATTTTAAACAATATTTTAAATTTATAACTTTTCAAAGTTATAAGAATTATTCATTTTCTCAATAAATATTAGAAACTCTAAATACTTTAATTAATCTTAATTAATTTAATTTTCATGAAAATATTCGTTTCTATTTAGATAAGAGAGTTAATTGATGTTTTAAATAAGCAATTTCTTTTTATTGATATGATGGAATTTCTAAGAATTTATAAAAATTAAATATTTCCATCTATGAGAAGTGAAACTTTACTTGTGGACAGAATACTACTTTATTTGTGCAGAAATATACTGATTGGGGGGGGGGATTTTTTTCCCTAAGTACATACTGAAATTCCAGAGCAGGAAAGATACCCTTCATTTTTTAAATATTTTATTGAACTATAAAAATTTAATTTGTGTTTTAAGTAATATTTAATAAATTAAATGATTTTTCTAAAAAATAATTTTATATTATCTTACTTGATCAAATAGCTGATAATTAATTAATTTAAATTAATTCCCTTTCTACCATTTAAGATTATATTGAAATTTAATTTTAAAGATTTATAAGTTGAAAAACTAATATAGTATCTACACTAATCGTTATCTCAATTTCTAAATTAAGAATAAATATTTCCCATCTTAGTATTAAGTTATTTTAATTAAAATATTTTTGCTTATCAGTTTAATCATAGTATAAATAAATATAAATTATCTGAAGTTTATTATGAGTTATTTCCACTCTATATTCTTAATAAACTTGATATTAATATAAAATTAATTGAAATAGCTTACTGAACTGTATTCACTTTAGAATATCGAAATGCCCTAATAACTTTATTTATAATAATTATAATCCGAAAATTTAGGATTGGCTTGCTTTAATAAAATTACTAAATTAAAATGCAGATAAGATGTAGTAAGGAATCTTAATTTTATAAGAAGTAATATTTACAAGAATTTTATGAGACGCAATATGTATCATAAGATAGATTCATAGAGTATTTTGTAGATCAAGATAGCTGCTTTAATAATACCTTAAAATATAATTAATAAATTACAAATTTTTAAGCGAGCAGTAAATATGCAATTAACAATCAAAAGCGAACTACCTTCTTAAGAAAACAGATCATTTAAAAATTCTTATACTATGTGTGAGAAAAACTAAAGTTAAAAGACTTTCTAAGTGATAAGAAATCCATTTATTGAGAAAATGAATTGCTGGGAGTTTGAGGATGAAATTTTATAAATTTAGTATATAAGCCGTACATAAGTTAAGATAATTACTAAGAACCTCTAAATTTATTTAGAAATGTCATAATATGTTTCAAATCAAAATTATACAGAGAAAAAAGAAGTTCAAACCATTAATGGCTAAAGTCAAATTGTAACACGGAAAAATGTTGCCTAAATTTTATTTCTTATTTTAAAATTTAATTGCATATTTTCACATTTAATGCCATATCCACTATTCACAAGCAATTAAAATCTTACCAAAGCCAATCTGTATCATTTTTTTAAATTTACATTTACATTTTTTTAAGTAACAAAATAAAAATTTATCATAATGAAATTTTGAAATCAGATTGCGCATTCGATTCAGATGAAGATTGCGAAGATTTCAAGGAACATCCAATCACCTAGAGAAGATTGAGGTATCAAAAAAATATTGACATAATATAAAGGGAAATTGAAGAAAATAATCTTGATTCCAAAGCCAGATATGTTATGAGCACGTAGCAGCAACCCACCCTAAACTAAATTAATTAAAAATAATAGGAAATTATTACAAGATTATTTTACAATTTATTATGAGTTTACTCTAAATTTCATTATATTAATGATGACTTTTAAAATCTAAATTATTTGAATATATACAATAGAATAGGCCAAGAGGACTTAAAAGAAAAAACTAATTAATACATTCTCTATCTTTAAAATCTTGTTTAAAATGAGACAAGCAAGCCTTGTTGTTTCGAGTAAATTCAAAACAATAATAATATTAATCAGAATAGTATGTATGGTTAATTAGAAATAAATTTATTCGCTTAAAATATACAATCAATCTTACCAGTTAATAAATATTTATATATATATATATATATTTATTTATAATTTTTTAACTATTTACAGTTGCAAAAGATGAGAAATATTTATAAGTATATCAATAAAGAATAATTTTTATTATGAAAAATTTAATTAAAGTTCCATATTTATTAAGAAAACATTATAGGAGAGTAAATTATATGTTGAAACCTTCGATTTATAAGAAAAATAAATCCAAGATAATAGCCTAATAGTAGTAAATAATAAATAAATAGAGTCATAGCTCCTACATTAATTGGATTACAATTGCAATTTTATTGTAATCGAGTAAAAGGTGGTATAATAACAGAGAGAGAATAATGATAATATCTAAATTAAATAATCTTAATAAAATAGTAAAATTTCAATTAAATATATTTTATTATATATTTAAAATGATATATCAATAAAAATAATTATTGTATATAAAAATAGAAGAAGGATGTCATGTCTAAACTCACCCAAAAATGCCAGAACTTTAATAGAAATAACAGTTGTATTAGATTTTATATTTTAAATTAAATTAAAAACCTTTTAAATATTAATTAAAAATCAATTCAGTTCCTCAATGAGGACTTTCTTAGAAATGACATAGATAGATTATTTATAAATAATAGCAGCTAATATCAGCAAATTTTCCTATATACTCTGGATTTTCAGAAAATTATCGAGTATTTTTATAAATTAAAAAGAATCTTACAATATATTTATTATTAAAATTATAATAATAAATTGAAAAAATGAGTATTTTCTTTTTATTTTGCCAAAGATGCAGTAATGTAAATAAAAATTTTGGAATATAAGTTTTAAATTTCCTTTTTTAAATGAATATACGCATTATAAATATAAATATAATATTAAAATTGATTTTATCATTCATTGAGTAAATTGATATTATGATTCAAATTTTTTTTTAATTTAAAATAATTTTATTTGAAGCTAAGATTTACAGCTCTACTGAATTTAAAATTTTAAGTTATCGAAGTAATCCATACTTTATTTTCTGGTTAAAATTATTAAAGTAATTAATTATCATCTCGATTTAAATTATTGAGTTAAGCAATCTCCAAGTTCCCGAACTGTTGTTGTCGCGTCTTCATCTATGAATATTTTTCGTAAAATTATTTCCAATTCACCAACAAATGGTCTTGATTTTAAGTAATCAGCTAAATTCTTATGAAAGTTCTATTTTTTCTTGATTAATTTCTTAAAAGTTTTCTTATCACAAAGACTTTCAAGAATTATTAAAGCAAACGAGTATACATCCCAAAATTATGATCCGTTAGCTATCTAAAGAAGTGAGCTTATATAAGGGTTTGCTGTATTAGGCTTTGAGTTTGATAAATCATTTGAATATATACAATAATTAAGACCAACTAGAAATACTTCATAATCTTTGTCAAGTTTTATCAAGATATTTTCTGGTTTTAAATCTCTATGCGTTATTTCATTGTCATGCAATTCTTTTATTGCTTCATAAATTCCAAATAATGTTATTTAAATTTATTTTTTTCAATATATTTTTCTTTTAGTAACTCCCTAAAATTTGTTTCAAAGTATCTTGATAGAATCACTATTTCATCTTCATCCACTTTAACACCAAGTATTTTATCTTGATATTTTAATTGTAATTTTGTAAAATATAGCTTGTATTTGAACTCATGGTATAATTATTACTTCTCAATAAGTTAGCATTTAAGTTCTACCAAATTATAACTTTATCTTGTAAAATATTGATGTTATAATTATCGGTCAAGGAGTGAATTATACTCCACATATAATCCTGCATTTTATGCCTCTTATATTATTTATTTAATTTCCTAAAACTAATTTTCATTTTGCAGTTATAAGAATTTTTATTTATTTCATCCTTTATATCCTTCTCCATAACTTTAATTAAGAAATGGCGTTGTTCTTGTATCTATAATTTCTTGTTTTAATTATTTTTCTTATTACAAGTCTTCATCTAATAATTATTATTTTAAACTGGCAAATTAGTCAATTTCTATTTCTCTTTTATTTTAATTCTCCTTCAACTAAATCATTTCTCTATCTCCTTAATTTATCAACAACTAAATATAAATTAAGCATAAATAAAACTTACTTCTGTATTTATCCCATTGTTTTATAATAATTTTGTTGAGTGAGTTAATAAATGCTTCACATACTGCTCTCGTGTTGAACAAGGTTTAAATTCACAGCTTTATATTTTGCAACAAAATAACCCATTAGTTTTAGGAAACTTTTAATATTTTGGGGTTTTATTTTTGTGTCTGAATTGACAAATTCTAAATTCAGCTGGAGTGCGACATTTTTGGCATAAATCACAAATAATTAATTTTTTAGGTCTGGTTGTCAAAGTTGGATCTCTATTTTTTAAGGAGCACCATTTAAAGA
Source organism: Oxytricha trifallax (assembly GCA_000711775.1). Classification (NCBI taxonomy): domain Eukaryota; phylum Ciliophora; class Spirotrichea; order Sporadotrichida; family Oxytrichidae; genus Oxytricha; species Oxytricha trifallax. Next base: position 49,793 of record ARYC01001256.1, on the reverse strand, counting down.
ATTTTTCATCTGTAACATTAAAATCCTCAATATTGTCAAGTGAGTTGCTAACAATTTTCTTGCTATTTATAATCTGTTGCTGTTTTGTTGATCTTTAAACTTTCTCAATTTTGAACATTATTATGAAGTTTATTATTATGAGAGAAAAGTTAGTAATCTTGGTGATTGTTTGATAATTATTTTATTAAAAAATTAATTATTTTAATTATTATATGCGTTACCTACTTTTAAAAAGTAGGTAACGCGTTACCTACTTTTAAAAGTAGGTAACGGACTCAATTAATTATTATAATTTAAAATCAATATTTAAATTTTTTGGATGTAAAAATTCAACAAACAGATAAGAAAAACAATTGTGTTATAATAGAAGTTGTATTATATAATTTTTAATAAAATTATAAAGATTAATAACATTTATAATTTAAGATTCACTTCTTGTTCATCCTGTTATAAATATTAATATAATTTATATATTATAATAAAAGTAGCCATTAAATTAAGGATTCCCTGGTTGAGACTATTAGATATTACAATAATTCTAAATAGAATTTTCTAAGATTCATGATTTGGTACCTAGCCTTCTAAATTATACTATGTAATAATTTTTTATCCACAAATTCGTCATTAAAGTACTATAAAAGAACTTTCTATTATACTTATTAAATAATTAAAATTTTATTTAGATTTTAGCGAAATTGCTTTTGGAATGGAAGGTGTTGAAGAGGTTTAACAATAAAATATTTAAGCTATTGACTCAAGAATGTTTGATGGCAAACTCACCTCTAAATATGATTGGTACACGTTTTTAAAATTTCATTGTAAGTTTATGGTATTTCTTAAAATTCTTTAGAAGGTTATTGCTTACCATAGTATAAAAATACTACGATGAGATTCATTAAAGATTTTTTGCAAGGGTCAAAATTTTTAATTAAATCAAAAAATATAATTAATATAGATGTCCCTCACAATCCAGAACTTAAGATTTAAAATATCTTGGATTAGGTTAAAAATGACAATAATATAATGAGACACTTAAATTATTATTAAGACTCTCCATAACTTCCAGAAAGAGATTTTTTTTTTAAAATAATTGGAACTCTAGCCCCACAATATATTTAAGAAACTGTTTAAGCATAAAACAGGTTGAGAAATCAAAGCCAAATTAATTATTAAAATTAAGATGCAATTGCAATAAGGGATGAAATTTATTAAGCTATATAGCAAGAACCATTCTTTTCTAGTAATAATTTTTGTATATTTTTAATTAATTTTACAGAGTAAAAAGGTAAAGGGACTGCATTGTTGAAAGTTTAATCTAAGTCTAGAAGGCAAATGACTAAAAAGAGAAAAATTTTGAGCTTTAAACTAATTATAATAAAAATGAAGGCAACAATTTTATGATAGAGTAACAAAATTCAAATAGAGAAAATGTGTCAGGGACCAGTAAATAATTTAAATTTAATATATGAGTTTAGTTATAAATTATTATAATTTAAATTAATTTTAAATTTCATTTTTAATTGCAAGCTTTAACATACTCATCTAGAATTTTAAAATATCTCTTTATAATTGATTATATTTATTGTTTTGTTGCACACTCTATAGAGTCATTAATAATGTCAAAATGTCTTTTTTTCGTAAATTTGAAGTTTAATTTTTGCAATAAGTATCGGTACCTCCTTTTTATTAAAGAAAAAACTTCTTCAATGCAATGATATTATGAAGAATAAGGAGCATTGAAAATTATTTTCCAATTATAATTTTCTACTTATCTCTTCACTTCTTTTGATTAATGCAATTTGAGATTATCCATAAATAAATGAACTTCCTGATTTTAATAATAATTGTAGAGGCCGTCAAGGCAATCTTGGAAATCCTGTTTTTTTATTGATTTTAATTATGTGTAATAATATTCTAGTCCATAATCCTCGCTGATGCATACTATTGCAGAAATAGTTTATTATTTAATTCCTAATTATTACAGTTCGCAATTTTGATATTTATTTGACCAAGCCTTAAATTTCTAAGAATAAGGTTTGAAGACGATTTCATCAATAAAGATAATTTTCTTTTTTTATTCCTTAAGAAAGAAGTAAACTAAATTGCTTGAATCTTTCTTAATTTATTTTATGTTATTTATGGAATGTAATGTGATATCTTTTCCTAACATTTTTAAACTTTATTCCAGATTTTTTGTATATCATTCTTAGTTAGTTTGGACTTAACAAATGATTAGGGTATAATTTATTTATATAGAGTGACTTTGCTTAAATTGATAGATGCTACTGATCTTAGAGGAATTGTTAAGAAGTTATAAATTATAATTAATTATCAGGCAATTATTGTTTCCTGGTCGTTCTACAAGCACTACTATGAACTTGACCATTAATTTTAGAAATACAGATGTCTCTAATTATATTTTTAGAAAGTTTAATAATTTTAGAAATATTCGTATAAGATTCAAAAATCTGAGATTATTCAGTCGGTTTTTTATTATGAAACCTAAGTAAAAGTATTGCATTAGTGATACATAATGGGATTTCCATACTTTTCATATTTAAATATTTAAAATTATAATTATTAAATTATGTCAAATATAAATTTTAATCACAATCTAAAAGAGGGAATGTTTAATATATTTGAATATATTAATATTCAATATTTAAATAAATTATATATATATATATTACTAGAAAATATATAGGAGATATTAGAAAATTTTCAATTTATTGAATTAATGACACTTAAATTTGTATTCAATATGAAAAACTTAAAGACAAAATAAAGAATTTAACAGATTTGTATATAATTACAGTATTTCAAATAAAACTACTAAAATAGAATTTTATAAGAATGATTAAAAAAATATATTATTTTTTATATATAAAAAATGCTATTTGAAGTTTTCAGATTTACAATTATTTTTTAAAAAAATTTTATTTTTTTAAATCAATTCATTTTTCTGATTTGCTACTATATTATTTGATCAAATTAATATCTTTTATTATAAGTGAATCTTGAATAATTTCTATTAAATTTACAAATTAAAAGTATTTAAATAATATTATTTTAATCTTATAAACATTAAATTAATTACCTATGGACACCGATACATGTCACTAAGTCTATTGCTAAAATCATTTAATTATATGTGTAATAACATAACATGTTAATAATTTATTTTATAAAATTTGATAAATTTCTAATTTTAAACTTTAAAGAATAAAAATTACAATATTTGAATTCATAATTCTTATCAAATTAATGAATAATAACTAATTAGAGAGGTTCCCAAGAAAGTTGACAGAACTTTTATGAATTCTTTAATCTTGGGAAGAATCTAAAATAGTGATAGTTAATTTGAAGTCATAAGGAACCCGTTTATCGAAAAATTACATTGCCAAGAATTCAACGAAGATTAAACTATAGTTAGTTAATATTATTATTTTTTATTAATTAAAATAAAATTATTTATAATGTTAAAAAGTAAAGTAAGATTTGTCATAATATTTTCTCATTTCAAATTAATCTGAGAAAAAAAGAATTATTCCAGAATATACTAATGCAGCAAGCTAGTAAATAACAACCAAGAATGTTGCCAAAAAATTGATTTTTTTTTTTTACTAAGTTTTAATAAATAATATATTATTTGCCAGCAAATATTCAAAACCCCAAAACCCCTTAATGAGGTTTATAAGTGCTTTGATTGATGAGGGTAATGTTGGGGATTAGGGTTTCTTTTTGATTTTAAGCATTAATTTCACTCTAGTTATAAAAATAGGGAAGTTTTATATGATCATTTTTTTTATATTCAACTTATATATTTTTATGTTTATGTATACACTATAGCATTTTTATTAGAAAGAGGTAAGTTTCGGATGCTAATTTTTCTATTTTACATTTTTTTCATAAGTTATCATATTTATTGATGGTTTTTATGAAAATTAATGATTACATCTTTTCAAAAATTTTGCGTTTTTGCAGAAATATTTTTGAAATTTTTATTATAAAACTTTTTCATAATCAATAAAATACTTTCTTTTCTTTCCGCTTACTTTCTATATTTACATATTTAAGTACTGTATAAAAATTTTAGGTAGCTTAAGTAAAATATAAATGTAAAATATGCATAAAATGAGTGATTTTTAGGTATATGATAGACTCACGGTAGTCATGTTTTGTTTGTAAAATTTTTATAAATGGAGATCAAACTTAAATTTTTGTATTTCTACTTTTAATAAAATTTTAGTCACCTATTAAATATGGCCATCTTATAGGAGGTCAATCCTGTAAAGCTTAGTGGAGAAAGTTTGCAGAATTTGTAACAAGTTTCATAGATGGATTTCCATTTTAACCAATTAAATTCCATTAAATCAGTACTAAATTTGTTTATATTTAATTAGTACCAGTACTAAATTCGTTTAATTTTAATTGGTACCAATTTAATAGTACCAAAACTTAATTAGTACCGAGTTTTAAACTAATGAGGTTTTAATGCAAAAGTTCTAATTTGATTTAAAACCTAATTAGAACCATGTACTAAAAAATTAAAACTAAATTAGTACCAAAATGTTTTAAAAAATGGAGTCCCTAAGAATTAAGGAATGAGGATTTCATACAAACTGACTATTTTAATTAAATAAGTAATGCAAATAGGTAAAGTGCTATCATTGAAATATTCGTAGTGGAATAATTTGAACATAATATTTACATAGATTTAGTGATCATAAAAAATAAAAGAATAAAGATCTCAACCATGAAAATAAAAAATGAAAATGAATCTAACAACAAAAATGAAATTAATCAAGATAAGAAACCCTAATCCCCAACATTACCCTCATCAATCAAAGCACTTATAAACCTCATTAAGGGGTTTTGGGGTTTTGATTCTCTGTTTAAGTAAAAGTTCTAATCAAGCTGTTCTGTATCAGATATAAAAATTGAAAATCTTTTTATGGTCTAACACTATGCCCAATTTTATATTTTAGAGACTTTATAAGCTTTTTTATCTCAGTGATATAGAGTAGAATTTTAAAGTTTAGCGAAATTTTTATTTTATTATAAGAATAATTTAACTTCTAAATAATATCAACCTTTATCCTTATATTGATTTGGATTTTAGAAATTATTTCAATAAAATCCTTTAAAAAAACCTATATAAGCAAATGTTCGCAAATAAATAATAAAAATAGGTTTATTTTTTATATCAGAGTTCATATTTGATTCAGAGGAAGATTGTGATGATTTCATGGAGCACTAAAACTCTCATAGAAAACTTAAGCACGATTTGAACACAATTATTGTTAATAGAGAAATCTAGGATCTTAGATAAAACTTCAAATTAAACATTATAAATGAGGAATAAAAATAGCTTCACTCTTAAAGTGAATTAAACTCTAGCTCAGATAATAATATTGCTAAAAATTATTTCTATTTAAAAAACTTTAAATAAGAATTTATGTATTTCTATAAAAAACTCTTATTTTTATTAATTATTTTTTTTTTGCAATAATGAAAGCTACAATATCATTGAACAATAAACTCAAAAGTACATTCTATATCTTGATAAACTAATGAAAAATTAAGAAATTTTGGATCCAAAGAATGAAATTAGATAATAAAAAAACATAACAAATCTTAGTAAAGAAAGTGAATAAATAAAAAGGGGTTTACTCGCAGGAAATTAAAATGTAAATATTTAATAAGGCTATTCAGTAAATTTTATTACAAGAGTATATTAAATTTTGAAATTACATTAATAAAAGATTTAATAAATGCCAATTATAGATATATTAGAAATCTTACAATCAGAGTTCCTTAATAAACATAGCGAATTTTAAATTTTAAATTAATCCTAGTAAAATTTTAAAGAGGCGATAAATCTAAAATAATTGCATGAAACAATTTTTTTCATTTAGTAAATCATTTAATTTTTAGCTTTTCTGGTTTTTAAAACCATTTATAATTTAATGTTATTATATAAAGAATTATTTAAAAAGTAATCATAGAAGAGAAAAATATCAAAGGGTGGTTAAATATTTTAATATATTTAATTTTTCATGAATTTAAACTAATATATTTTTTATCCTTTTTAATTGAAAAATAGAGAAGATAAAGCTTAACCTGAAGTCATATTTACAATACTAAAAAATTAATTAAATGACAATCACAATTCAGGGCAAAATAAATAATATATTGAGAATTAAGAATCACAAGAAATATTGGAATAAAAAGGCGATTTAATTCTTTCCTAAAATAGTTTAAATTCCACTGGTGTAACTAAAAAATAATAATTGCCGTTTTCTCAACCAATAAGTACTAAATTAAATTATTATAATTATTGAGAGTAGTTGTACTTAATGGAATAATTTCAAATCATTTTTTTAAAAATATAGTATATATTAATATTAGCAAACCTTTTATTTATTCAATAACTTCAATGAATTTAATAAACTGTTGAATTTCAAAAGTTACTAAATTTTTATACTTAGAAAAATAAATTATGATTTTTTTCAATGTAAAGAATAATTAATACAATTTGAGAACATATTAGTAACCTTTCAAATTTTTTAGGTTAAGTAAATTTCCATAGATTGTTATTTTAAATAATGTCATAATTTAAACGATTTATATTTTGATTAAAAGTGAAAGAAAAATGTCATGTTTAAACAATCCTAAAAATGGAAGATTTTTCATAAATATTACAGTTCAATTAATAATTGTATTATTTGTAAAATATGAAGTTTAAATCCAAAAAGAAAAATGTTCTTTTTACAGTTCCACAATGAGGACTTTATATTTAAATAATAATAAGTATTAATTGATCATTCGAATAGTAATAATCAATAATTTAGTGCTTTGAATTTGGATTTGAACAAATCCAATAAGTATATATATTACATTAAATAATAGGCATAATATTTAATATATACAATAGATTAATTTATTTTAAGTATTAGGCATATATAAACTAAGCAATTTATACATTTTGGACTACTGCGACTTAATTAAACTATTAAGAATAAGCTAAATTATAATTCACCTTAATTTAATTAAAATATTTCCAATATAATTAAATAACAATTTAAAAAACAAAGATCCACAAATTATACAATAAATCTACTCATAATCCTTAATTTAAAATAGGTTTAAAATTATATATATTTAAAATTGAAACTAATTTTAAAATCTAAATATGAATACTAGCAGCTATAGCTAAACTATTGAAATGAAAAATATAATGTATCAGCTCAAAATACTTATTTTCTTCATTTTGAGCATATAATTGTCATCCTATGCATAACAGCAAGATTATGTAAAAAGAAATGATAATATTTTATATAATAAGAATGTTAATATTTTTATAAAACTATATAGATAAATCTTATTATGGGGTATTTTATTTTCTCTATAATAATTATTCCAAATAAATGAACCAGATCAGGGTAATGATAGTTTTTAAGAGTAAAATACGAGCATAAATTATTTCAGAATTGACATGCAACCCTGGTCTTTTAACGCGCACTTAATTAATAATACGCATATGATGTTTGAAATAGAGATCCCTTTACATTCTTATTTAGGGATAGGTTTTGGCAAGAATATGTTTGGTATTGTTAAATCATTATAAAATACAATCAGTATGTAGAACGAGTATATTTATTAAATTATAGTGACATGGTGATTCTTAATGCACATTTAAATGGCACAATATAAGTTTAAGACATGTGGTCTGAGGACTATGAGGTACCAAATTATGATAGACAGTAAGATTGGGAAATAATAAGCTACTAAGCCAATTTTACATATGCAAGGGTAAATATTTTAAGAGCACTCTAAAATAATGACACTTTTGATTATTAAGCTGAAGTAGACAAAGAGGTTTAAAATAAAAAGTTACTTAACAATTTAATTTTATTTTAATGTTCTAAATTATATGAACTATTTATTAAGAGATAGATTTGATGTGGGCATTCGTGCCTTTAACTGAAACAATAGAACTTCACTCTTTATAACAAAGAGGTTTATTTAAAATTCAATTTTAAACCCCAAAACCCCTTGAACAACTTGGCATTACTTACATGGAGTAGCTGCCTATAGAAGTTGAAGAATCAGATTATTCTTTTTTCTTTAGGTGGCATGGTTATGTCTTAACTTTTTCATGGAACATATTAGCCTTTATAATGATAGTCAGTAATCGTTATATTAAGTATTTCAATCATAATAACTATGCGTTACATGTATTTTGTGGTACTTTAATAGGAGCTTTTACTATGTTTTATGCTGGATTATTAAATGATTATTAAATTTGAAAATTTAAAGAATGACATATAATTTAGGATTTGGTTGGAGAAAATCTAATTGGAAAATAAACTACAAAGATAAACATCACTTATTTGGAGTAGCAACACTCTTTCTCTCAATGTTACTAATTTTTCTTGGGAAGAAAACAAGAGATAGAATGTTTGCTATGAAAAGAAATCATAAAGAGATTATCAAAATGAAGTAGTAACATGCAAATTTAGCGTATTTAGTACTCTTTGTTAGTCAAGGGGCTATTCTCTCAGGAATTTATAGTTTCTATAATGGGGCTACATAGCTGTGGTTTTATCAAGCATATTTTATACTTATAGTTATAGAGGGATTGATGATCTATGGTTTAGATTGGTACATATGTAAAATTAATAAGGGTGAAATCCCTTCAACAGATTCTATAAAAACTTCCTTAACTATTGATGATTATTACGAAAAAGTAAATAAAGGAGAGCAATTAATGTTATTAGACGATGTGGTATTAGATGTGAGAAAATATAAACTAGATCATCCAGGAGGATAATTTTTAATGCAATCTAATATTGGATAAGATATTTCCAAATATTTCTATGGAGGTTTTACTTTCGAAAATTATATTCCAGACAAAATGGGTTATAGTCACTCATTAGCAGCTTTTAAATTTGCTATAAATAACTTGTCAATAGGAAAATTTAAGAGAGAATTTTACATCGATAATCAATTCAAAATTTAGAAAAGTTATTATATTAGCAGCTCTACTTTAACCTTTCGATTTTAACCATAGATTATTAGCCAATCTCACAAATTTAATATCAATGATCCAAAATAATTTGCTCTTCATTATATTGTAACAACACCTTCCCTTCCTCTACATTAACGTCATTATACATTTTGTCATACAATGAAATGTGATATTTATCCAAAATACTTAGATATTCTTAAGCAAGCTTTATTAGGCAGTGATCTTAAGAATGTAAAATTCGAAAGTACCTATTATACGAATATAGTTCACTTGACTATTAAGAATTATTCTCTTGGTCTCTCATCATAAATACATAATTCAGACTCGGATACAGATACTTACAATATAAGAGGTCCATATGGGCTTGGTCTCATTTTCAATGTAAAGTGGTAGGATCAGCATTCTTGTATACCTGATTGCAACAATAAATTAGAAGGAACTTATCTGTTATTTATTGGTGGTACTGGTATTCTACCCTTCTTAGATTTAGTGTTAAAATATAACTAAAAACAAGATAGATTATTAAAATCGTTATTTAAATATTAAGAATTTATAATTTTTATTCAAGATTTGATTGGCTATCTCTTACGACTTGTTCTTAATTTAATAAACAATCCAAATGAAATATTTATAAACCTCCAAAACTTCAAATTAATCTTACATATGAGTTAGAATGAGCGAAAACACTATATTGGTAAAGATTTGATTGAGGGATTCAGTTAACTCTGCAAATAAAGAAATATTAATAATTTCTAGCTCACTATGAGAAATCAAAGAGAAAGTCATTGGGAGAGAGAATATCTTGAAAATTAGATTAAGACAGTTAGAAGTGAAAATATTAAGGAGCTTAAGCAAATATTTGTTTGCGGACCACCCAAAATGAATGAAAGCTTTTTGCTTTTCTTCAATTAAATAAAGAAAAAAATGAGTATAAAAGATTAATAATTTCATATACTTTGATATTATTAAGAGACAAAAATATATCAGTTTATAAAAATCAAGATTTTCTATTTTTTTATGTATTTTATCAAATAACTTACTAAAATTTTAGTTTATTTTCCTAAATAACTTACTGATGCTTTAATAAATCTTTATCAGATTCATATATTTAGTTATAATTACGTAATTAAGTTAAAATGATAAAGGTTTGCCAAAGACGAACAGCTTATCTATCCTTACTATTTTCAGTATCACTTATACTGAACATTTAGTTAGCAGTCACTTAATCCAACCCCAAAACCCCTTCACAACAGTCTCTAAGAACAACTTTTAATGAAAATTTTACAGTTGAACTTTCTACTCACTCAGATATTTAGGACTCCTCTATTAAGTATTTGCAGTTTAGTGTTGTCATACCCCAGAAAAGTTACTTCGGACTGGGCTTTGGGAATTCAATGACGAATGCTGATATCTTAATATTTTAAGCTGACAGAGATCTATCTCAAGTTGCTGAGTATTATTCTCCTAAAGCTACTCGACCAACTATTCAAAATATCTAAGAACTTGTTAAACTTTAAAAATTATTAATTAGAGATTATTCAATTAGAATAAAAGTAACCTTCTTCAATAAATTCAATTATAAAAATCTAAATTAAAATTATAAGAAAAATTAATTTATATGTTTATTGAAGAAATTGTGTAAAACAGCACTCATGTCAATTTTACTAAAGTCCTAAGACCCTATACACCAACAGTTGATGACGCACTCAACAAAAAACTTTAAATGGTAAGTGAATGAAAATAATAAAAACAGTAAGGAACTTTAGTAGTGATAAAATATTTGGAATATTTTTTTCTTAATTACCTTGATTTATAGGATTCAGTTGTCAATTTGATTTATGCAGTCAGATTTTCTTTAAAATTATTCCTTAACTAATGTAATAAATTCTTTAATTTAAATAAGATTGTTTGGTGAAAATGAAACAGTATCATTGAAATATCACGGTAGAGTTAATAGAGGAATTTTCTAAATTTAAATAAATTAGGATGGTGAAATTTCACTTTTTAACCCAAGCGATGCGTTTGCAAAAGAAGACTTAGAATTTTATGTTTACCACGGATGGCTGATGTATCAATATAAAAATTTTCTAATATAGATTAACATTTTGCACTCATATTTTTAAAAAATGTTTTTATTTGTATTATGATGTGGTTTGCTTGGGGTGTCTTAGGTTTTGTATAACTAGCTTCTAACAGATATTTAAAAGTGTATTGGAAACTAAATATGTGGGTGCATCGTTTGTCAGGATCCTTGATTTGGATCATTACTCTAGTGATGGGTTCAATGGCTATGCAAAAGGATGATTCAGGAAATGAATATAATAGCTTTATCATATTTTTCACATAAAATAATTACAATTTTTATTTTAAGGTTGGCACAAAATAGTGGGTTTCACTATTTTTATGTTGGTTACAGTAATCATTTTAGGTGGAGTTTTGGATAATTAATAGATTTATTTTTATTGTATTTTGAATTTTTTTTTATATTAAACATTCTTTCATAAGTTTTCACTCGTAGCATACTGAATAGACTTCGCTGGAAAACTCATTTAACTCTTCAAATTAAATCTATTCACAGATATGCTGGTTTAAGTATTTTAATATTGGCTTAGGGCTCTATTTTGAGTGGCGCACTTAAATATGCGAGTTGGTTCGATTCAACAACTTGGGAAGATAAATTACCAATTATTCTACAATTTCTAATTCTAAAAATATAATAGAATCATTAAATTTACGAATAATTATTCATCTATGCTTGATCTTCACTATAGTATTTGTAATTGAAGTCAGCCACCAAAGATTTAAGAATAAGGAAAATCCTTTTGAAATAACTCATAAAAAATTCACCTTGAATCAATATTAAAAAGCTGTTTAAGACGGTAGCTAATTTGTAATCTTAGATGACTTAATCTTATTACATATAAAAGCAGTTATCTTTTTACAAATATCTCTTATGATTATCTACTTAAATTATTATTGAGAAATCATAGACTTATAATTTTAAAATATGTTATTTTGCAATAGATGTTTCACAATTCAAAATGAATCACCCTGGTGGGAAATTTGTTTTGGATTAAAATCTAGGCAGAGATATTAGTAAATTTTTCTATGGAGGATATCAACTTGAAAATTAAAACGGACTAAAACCTCATCTTCATAGTATTGATATATAAGATTTTTTTGAAAATATTTCCTATTTTATTAATTCTTATAAAACTTAATAATCTTAGTTATTTACTAGTATCTAATTAATAACGTGGCAAGACGCATTGTAAACTCATTGATAGTTGGCAGAATATCCCTAGAAAATGATTCCCTATCTCCACTAGTTTTTCATGCTAAAGTAATTCAAAATTCCAGAATTAATAGCAACACAAGCACTATAACTCTAGCCATATAAGGGTCAAATGAGACTACTTAATTTAATAGTTCTGCTAAAGTGAGTAGCATATTGCCATCATATGTTATTAATATAGAAATAGATGATTTTTATTAGTATAAACTAAATATGAAAATGAATATATAATTTTTAAATAATTATAATTCAATCAAGTACTGATTTAACTCAAATTGGTAGACACTATTTAGTAAGATAACATATATAATTGTAAATTAGTTTAAGGTAGATTGTCATAAAATTCTTTAAAAATTAATTATTTGTAAGATCTTTGTAAAATCCAAGAGTTAAAAGACACTACACTCTTGCTTAGAGCATGAGCCCCCTATTCTTCAAAGAATTATAAAAACTAATTTAAATGTGGAAACAACAAAAATCTTTGTAAAATGAGGAAGGGAAAATTTAAGATTTCACATATTAATTTGACGAAAGTGTACTCCCTGAAAATCGAAATATATATATTCATACAAAAAAGGTTAATTAATTATATAATAAGCTGTATTAATTGGTTAATTTTAGAAAGATATTTTACTCAATTAATATGCTTAACATGTATTAATGATTTTAGCAGGTTTTAATAGAATGCTATACTTTTGTTTTTCCTCTGAAAAATGAGATGCCTAATCAAAAGTTAATTATTTAAATTTTTTAATAAAAAATTACTTTCAATTTTTATGAAAATCAAGGAAAATTAAGTACTTAGGGTGGTCCAACTCTGTAAAATGAGGATTAAATAATTTCAAACTTATAATTCACTGTAACTGTGAAGAATTACAATACACTGAACGGATTATCATCTAGATTGCATCTTAATCATTAAGATCATTAAAAATTGTTAAAAAATGATTATTTATACATACATTATACATTGACACTCTTATTTTTTTTTTACATTATTTTATAATTTTAAAGATACATTCGAGGTGAAAGGATTGATGGGCAAAGGTCTGGGCATTAAAAACGAGGGCACTCACATTGCTTTCACAGCAGGTACTGGAATATTAGTTTTTATAGATTTAGTAGCCTATCTAATCAGATTAAATCTGGGCCTTATCAAAACCAGGTTTATTGCCAAATTCAACGAAATATATTTTGAAATAATTTAATTAATATAAAAAGATATTGATGAAAAAAAATTCAATAAATGTATTTAATTAATGATGCAATTTAGAATTAGCAGCTTGATAAAAATAGGTTTAAGCTTGTGTTATATGCATCTTTTGCGAGTAGAGAAGATGCTATTGCTTTGGAGTTAATAGAAGCTCTCTAAGAAATTATAATAAAGACATTTTATGTCTAAGATGTTCATTTTAAATAGTGCTACTTTTTTCTTTAATTAATTTGATAGTAATTAGCAAATCTATATTCATAATAATGCTTTATAATCAATATTTAAATTATACAACCCACTTAAAACTGAATAATTTCGAATTACACCTCAGAATAACTAATGAGCAAAATTCATATAAGCAGCAGTAGAGATGGGATGCAGAGTGGATTGAACAGTAAATCTCACTATACTCTCAATACTCAACCAGCAATAATATCGATAAAAATGATTAGCAAAACAATATTGAGTTGTAATTACTCAAAACTGATATTATTGCTTGAATAACAATTGAATTTTTAAAAATAATTGGTTTATGTTAAAAACTTAACTACTTTACGAATAAACCTAGAAATCAAGATTATTAATAAATATTGTTTTTAACAATTTTAATTATTGAATAGAAAAGTGTGGGTATGTGGACCACCATCCATGAATGAATTGTTTGATCGCACATTCGAAAACATCGCTAAGAAGTATAAAATTGATTGCGATGACATAATATAGATACTCTGATTTATAGGTTAATTATTTCTTTGAAGATATTAAATTCATAGTAAATAATTTAAGTGTTTTAATCATTTTATAAATAAATTTGTAAAATTTCTGCATTTTTATTCTTTATGGCGAAAGAATTGTAACTATTAGAGATTTAAAATTATAATAATGATTAAATTAGTTAAATCTAATGATATAATAGTTTAATATTTATATATAATCACTTAGTGAATACCCTTATATAAACTTGCCTTTAAACTTAACTTTTTTTTGTTGTTGGGAACTTCCTTTAATAAAGTTTAATTATTTTACAATAAATATTTTTTTTACTTATAAAAAAACTTATAAAGGGGAATTACCAGATAGTTTGCTAATTTTATGATAAAATTCAAGCATTCTTTAAAAAAACTAAAATCTCATATTTTAATAATGTTATGCATTTTTGTATTATGTATATTTAGAAATTATTAGTTTCATAAAGACATATTGTTAATTAAAAATATTTTTATATTTTATTATAGACCTGCCTATACTTAGTTTTATCAAATCCAATTTTCTTCAGTCATTTAAACATCTCCATCGTGCATATTATCCATTTAATACCTTGAATTTTCACATAGATTCCTTTAGCTTTATTAAAGCGTTTGTAGCACATGTGATTGAGATTATATGAAGTCTCTCTCATACTTTTCTTAGTTAATAATCTCAAGCAAGTCTCTGTCACTTAACAAAATTACATGAGCAATTTAATATTTTAAAAGTAATGTGACAAACATTTCACTTCGTAGGTTGTACATTATTTCAATTAAACGACGTCTATGTTAGTTATTGTAAAAATAAAGACTAAATAATTTATAGTCTAATGATTTGCTAGGTTTAATCCAATAAAGAGTTTTATAATTTTAATGGAATCCTATATTTAAATGGTAATATTGTGGCAATTATTTGAAATGTTAAGGCATTACATTTCCTTCTAAAACAACTTCTATTCAACCGAATTATAATCCTAAACAATTTAAATAGGTAAATCAACCAAACATTCATGAAGAATCTCATCATATTTTGGGTATTCTTTTTTCATAAGTTAACATTAGAAACTTTCATTCAACTCAAAAAGATTCAAAAATTGTTAAAGAGTACGTGAAGGCTGAGCGATTTAAATACTCATCAAATCTTTCTTGTCTGTAAACTTCATCGAGATTATTAAAATTTAATTATAATTGTCTATATTTTTATTATTATAACTTAGATATTATTGATTGAAAATTTTCAATTATTTTTAAAATTTAGTAAGATTATAGCATTAACAAACCATTCATAATATTCTTAAATAGTAAAGTTAAGCATATTTTATTTAAAATCTTTTCTATTTTTACATCTAAAAAACATCTTCTTGTTACAATCAGAGCTACTGAAACTTAGCTTCCTATGAAAATTTTGACAACGAAATATGCAAATATCAAAACTTAAACCGAATCCAGTTTAACTCTTGGTTATTTTAATGTTACTATCATTTTTTAAATAGCTTCATATCAAATTGCAATTTGTTTTACTAAAAAAAAGCTAACAAATTATCAATTTAATATTTTAATTGAACTCTTAGAAAGACAAGTCAAACATCTAAGATGGTGAGTCTAAATCATGCAAACTTCTTAATTGAAACTTAGCAAACAATTTATGTGAAACTCACTCTTTATTTTGAAATTAGTATCTTACTCATAATTGCCACAATCATACTTCATATCTCTTCTAATTTTAATATATATTAAACTTTTGAAAGAATGCATTTAATTCGTACTCATAATTAAATATCAACCATAGCTGTATACTCATCAAAATTGAAATATTCATAGCAAATCGAACAAAATGGTTTATATCTACCATGACCCTAAACTTTTACAAATTTGAGCTCTTATCCCTGAACTTGTTCACAGTGATCTTAAAAATGTTAATCAACTTATTACCTCTTTAATAATTTATTAATTTTATTTAAAATTTAATTTCAATCTTAAGTTTGAGAAAATTAACTCGCATAAACTTAGTGAGCATAATTGTTAATCAAATTCTATGGATTATGTTAAATTCTTAGTAAAGTAGAGTAGTCTTAATCAACCATGCTGTAATCTTAGGTTTAATAAACTTATTACATAGAATTATCATCATGGGATATTTAGGTATTTTCCTCATCAAAATTATTGGCAGGTACTTGATTCATGATTTACTACTACGTTATATCAAATTTAAAGAAGCAACTCGTTTACTTGGAAAACAATAATACATTTTCATTTATAATATAGAAATATAACTCATTAAGGATTGCTATAGTTACTTTTAGTCAAGCTGCTGCCTCTCCTCTTATCCACCTTCTAAAACCTTTGAGTTTGGTTGAGATATTAACATATTCTCATGAAAATCATCGAATTTCTAAACTTCAAACATTCTGGTTCTGTATTTCTGAAGATATTTTCTCATTTTTTGCATCATTTCTGATTTATCAGTAAATCTATAAAACTTTTGTTATTACTAGATCTGCATGTTTAGTTCTTGTTTCAAAATAGAAAGCAATATTATTAAGTGTTTTGTTTTTAATGTTAATTTAATAATATTTTACTTATATTTTGTATACAAATGAAGCTTATCTCGATGTTTGAAAATTACTATGGTAAGTTATAATAAATTCTGTGAAAGGAAGGTTGATAAAAGTTAAATAATTAAAAATAGAGCTTCTGGGTTGGTTGTTTTTATTATAAATTGAAAGTCAAACTGACTCAAATTACATTTAATTAGTGAAGATATAATATTTATTTTGGTACTTTTATATATAAATTGATATAATTAATTAATAAACCCAATCGAAGTTTATTTTATTAATAATATATGAATTAAATTCCTTTAAAATTTACTAATTTGCGATAAAATTTTCTTCTAATTTAATGACTT
The DNA here is from genome assembly GCA_000711775.1 of Oxytricha trifallax. Classification (NCBI taxonomy): domain Eukaryota; phylum Ciliophora; class Spirotrichea; order Sporadotrichida; family Oxytrichidae; genus Oxytricha; species Oxytricha trifallax. Next base: position 32,597 of record ARYC01001256.1, on the reverse strand, counting down.
ATAATGTATCTAAAGACTTTTATAAAATTTACTTAAGAAAATAATAATAATTATATAATTTTTGAATGTAATTCCAGTGAACAAATGTATAATTGCAATATTATATTGATAAATAATCAAGAGTCACTTGTTCGATTTATTTCAACTCAAACAAATAACACAATAATTAAATTCTATTATATATGCACTCAGCAATTTTGTTAATAGATGAAAGATAGCAATTTTATTGCATATTAATATTTTTAAATAACTACTCCTACATTTGAAGATATTAAAAAGCAAAAACTTAATAATTATTAATAATTTACCAATAAAATAATAATACTACCAAATCTTTGAATTAACACAGTAATAATTTTTCAAATTTTTAAGCAAAACACAATAAAAATGGAAGATTCAAAAACCATAGCTGCTCACAAGTTATTCTTTATTATAAGTATATTTTGTATTTATATATATAGTAATTTATCTTTGGTATTATTGATGTATATTAATTATATAAGTAGCAGTAAAATAAGAAACATAAGTAGAATGAAGAGTATCAAAACTTGACTGATATCGAGGAACATAAAAGATAACCTATTGCGCTTGCCAATATCCTTGATTAAATGAGAATTGACAGTAATATAGATAATATATATTTCAATTATATACGATGAAGATTAATCATAATAATGTATTGCTTATATCACTATGAATATAGATGGTGGAGCATAAACTGATAAAGCGCAAGTTCAAGATTAAGTATAGATCGATACTACATAAAATAGTGCAGCAAGTAATGGTCATGCCGAGGAAGAGGAAGTTAAGGAGAAAAATTTAACTGCTGAGGAAGAGGAAGAGGAGAAGAAGTTTTTCGAAAGTCAACTTGATAAGATTGATTCATCACTCGCAGTTAGAGAAGAGAACGATATCAGAATTATGTTTATAGAGTAAATTCCTTGAAGCAACAAAAAAATTGAATTTTATATCTAATATACCAATGAATCTATTTTGATATCCATATAGAGCTTAAATAACCTAACGAAAGAATGTCTATATATTAAATCTAAATATCAGAATTGCTGTGATTGGTAATGTCGATTCGGGTAAGAGCACGCTTGTCGGTGTCTTAACCAAGGGAATAATGGACGACGGTAGAGGATCCGCTAGAATGAAGGTTTTCAATTTCGGTCACGAAGCCCAGAACGGTCGAACGAGTAGTATTGGTCAAGAGATCATGGGATTCGACGACACCAAGCGATAAGTCGAGGTGGAGAGAGCAAACGCCACGAAGAATCAATCATGGGCTCATATCGCCACAAATTCAAAGAAACTCATTACTTTCCTTGATTTGTGTGGTCATGAAAAGTACCTCAAGACTACCATGTTCGGACTGGTCGGTTTACTGCCAGATTACAGCATGATCATAGTGGGAGCTAACATGGGAGTCAGCAGAATGACCAAGGAGCACTTGGGTATCTCACTGGCTTTGAAAGTTCCCATTTTCATTGTCATCACTAAGATAGATATTGCTCCATAAAGCGTTTATGAATAGACCAAAGATACATTATAACTATTATATATTTTATTTTAATAATTAATTGAAATATATTATTTATGATTTTATAATATGAAAATTAACAATTAGTTATTTTTCTTTGATTATTAAAGTAATTTTTCTTTCATTTAAAACAAAAATGATTATTATATATTTGGTAGCTTAATCTGACAAAAAACTATAAATACACTAATATTTCATCTTTAATAATTCATTAATTGCCTATCAATCATAATATTTTATTTATATTTTACGAATTATTTTTTGCAAATTTAGCTTGCTTCAAAAAATAATAATTACTTAATGTTTAAACTTAATTATTTAACGACAATAGTGAAGATTTTGAAATCCCCAGGCTGCGGTAAAATGCCAGTTTTGGTTAAGGATGACGACGACATCAGTGTGTTCGCAAACAGCTTGGCTGCAGATAAATTGACCCCAATCTTCACGATTTCAAACGTTACTGGTGAGGGTGTCCCCAAGCTCAAGGAATTCATGTCTCTCCTACAGTCTAGAATTCACATGAGTGGACATTTCAAGAAGCCCACTGACCCAGTTGAATTCATGATTGATGGTGTGTATTAAGTCACTGGAGTTGGTCTGGTTGTAGCTGGTACTCTCAAGGCTGGCTCTGTGCTTCCAGGTACTGTCCTACTGCTTGGACCTGATAAAACTGGTAAATTCAACCCTGTAGTTGTTAAGTCTATTCATCACAAAAGGACGCCAGTATAGTAAAAGTATCAATAAAAACAATTATGGTAAATTATGTCAAATTTTGTTGATTATAGTTATAGACGTTGCAGTTTCAGGTCAGGCAGTCTGCTTCAACATTAAAGCTTAGGACAGCAAGAAATTGTAACTTAAGCGTACGCACTTCAGAAAAGGTATGGTTCTCTTGGACAAGAACTCCAACCCACAGTCAATATACGATTTTGAGGCTGAGGTTGTTATTCTTCATCATGCCACCACTATCAAAACCAATTATCAAGCAGTTGTACATTTAAAACAAAAATACAATTTGCTTTTGATTTATTTAATTTTTAGTATGTATTTTTAGTTAAATGGATGTCTTCAAGAAGTTGAAATATATTTGTAAATGACATTATTTTTTATATAATGTTGAAAAATAAACAAAGTCTTAAAACTAAATAAATATTAATAATTAAATTAAATCATTCTGAAAGGGTCCTGTGATTTAAATTGTGGTGTCATTCGATAAGCAGCTAAAGTACTTGATATAATTTATAATTTTATCCATTTTCAAAAGCATAATAAATTAAATCTTTCAATTCTTGATATGAATAAGGACTTGTTGCGTACGGGAGACAAGGGCCACGTGAAGTTCAAGTTCATGTACAGACCAGAGTACTTGAAGCCAGGCACTACCATTCTCTTCAGAGAGGGCAGGACGAAGGGTCTTGGGGTCGTAACTCAAGTCATCCCCCCAACTCAAGACGTCAAGGCTAGCGGACAGGGCTCAAAGCATTTCAAAGTCCCAAAGGAATGACAAAAGATAGTGATAAAATTACTATGAATAGAGAATTTTACAGGAAACTACTCGATAATTATAAATGTAAATGAAAAGGATTAGTAACTAATTCAAACTATATATCAATTTACTAAACTTATACTATAGATTAAACATAATCATTAAATATCATTTCTAGTCTTTGATATATTTAGAATTAACATTTAGGTTAAATATTTGCATATCTTTGTTTTGGAATTATTGAATGAATTTTAAATTATTTTATATAAATTGAAGGTCTTGGCAAGAGCAACTCCAGATTAAAAATTAATGCTTGTAGCTGGTCTTTAAGAAAATCATAAAATTGTGGGATTCATTGGTGATGGCACCTCTGATGCTCCTGCGCTTAAGAAAGCTGACGTTGGTCTTTGCATGGGAATCACAAAAAACTTATTCATCAATTTTTGTAAAATATTTTACTATTTAAGAAAATATTAACATTTTTTGCTAATCTTATACTATCAAGTTTTATATTAGAGATATATTTTAGCTATTTTACTCTAAAATACCTCCAAATTATTTTAAAAGCATTAAAGAAAACCAAAAAGAAAAAAATTAAAACTATTTCTTTTTTTTAATCAGTACAAATGTTGCCAAAGATGCTTCAGACATTATGTTGCTAACTGATAACTTAAATGGCATTTTAACTGGAGTCAAACTGAGCAGAAACATCATTGAGAATATTCGCAGATTCTTACAGTTTCAAATCACTGTAAATATAGTTGCTATGTTTATCATAATCTTTGGAGCTATTTTCATGAATACACATATATAATCTTAATTAAAAATTCCAATTATTTTATCATATTTTACAGAATTTTAAGTAAATGACCTCCCTTTAGATTCAATTCAAATGGTGTGGATTAACCTACTCTTAGATACTTGCGCTGCAATTTATTTTGGAAATGAGTCTGCATAAGAAAATATTATTGACAAAAAGCCTGATTAAAGAAATGGTTCACTTATTAATCCTCTCATGTGGAGAAACATTCTTGGTCAAACACTCTTTTAATATATATTAGAAATATTCCTATAATATATAATATTTATTAATTGAAGAGACAGAAAATAATCTGGTATGATAAAGGCATAAAATAAAAATTAAGATTTCTTATATTATAATTAACAGAAAAATGAAAATTTAATGTATAAATAAAAAAGTTGATTTAGAAAAAGATTTCTAAGAAAGGAAAGACTAATTTTCTTTATCGCAAAGAATATTAAAATTATTTAATATAATTATAATCTTTTAGGCATCAATCTTGATAACAATGCTATTCGCTGGAAAAGAATTTCTTGGATTTGACTACGATGACAATCTCCAAATTACTTATACAGTTAACGAGGAAGAATTTACTAACTTTTTTATATTAATTTTAATATCCCATCCCTACTTCTTTTACTTTATCAGCAGGTATATTCACTAACTTATGTTTATTTTTAATTTAAAACTAGTAGAAGCTTGAGCACTACACTATGATTTTCCACACTTTCATGTTCATGAGTATTTTCAATTTGATAAACAGCAGAATAATTGGAGATGAGTACAATGTTTTCAGGGGTATTCAAACAAATCTGTTTTTAATTTTTGGAATAGCTGCAACAATTGCTGCTCAATGCCTTCTTGTTCAATATTGTGGAAGTTTATTCAGAGTTACCTCATTGTCATAAGAGTATCACTTAATATATATAAATAAAATTAAATAATTTATTTTAAATCAATTAATATGCTTTGGAATTGGCTCATTGACATTCAAAACTCAAAAACACAGTTATATTGTTATTTTTTATAAAAATAATTGATTCATCAATTTTATTTAATAATAGTTATACTTATGATTCTTTTCAATTTAATTAATTATTTTTATTATTAAGTTCTAATATTTCTTCTATCTTTAAAACAAAATTAAATGGCAATATAAATTTTAAGTTTAGTTTAACGCCTTGAAATTATATAATTTAATTTTATATAGTTGTGACAATTTCTATTGAAAACTAATCCAAATCTAATGTTTTTTAGGCAATGTTATTGAGTATTTAATTTATATTAAAATTATCAAGATATTTAATTGAAATATTTATAATTAAACTTTAATAATTGTATGAATTACCAGTTCCTTAACATAAAATTAATACTAATCCACTTCTTCGAATTCTATGCTTTATAAAATATAATTTAATGAGAGTTTTTAGTTTTATATTGATTTAAGGCATGATTATCAAGTTTATAGCTCCAGCTAAATTCTTTGCTGATAAAGCTTTACAAGAAAGTTGTGACACCTTTTATAAATAAATTAATTAATTTGTTTTAAAATTTATTGATAGAATTAGATCTAAATTTAAACTGAATTATTTTATATATATAAACACCTTGATTATCAGAAGATTATGAGAAATTGAATTATTTTCAAGAAAAATTTATATGCTAATGATTTTGGCTTTATAATATGATATAGAAAACTAAATTTCATATAAATCTAAAAAAAACTTTGAAATCTAATCTTTAATTCTAATTCTAAAATTATCTTATTATTTTATTTTTAAAGACCTTCAATTTATTTTGAACTATTCTGAACATTATCTTATCATTTATTTCATATTTAGTGCTGCCATCTCCATTATAAACTATATTCATTTAAAATTAATAGATATGCTGCAAATATTTAAACTAATTGTCGTCTTCTACATTGATTAATCCACCACAAGTCTCTGAGAAATTAGCTCCAGACATGCAAACATATTCTTATTCCGCTTCTTCTTAAGTTATTATACCTGCTTCAATTGCTATAGCTTTCGCTGTGTCTAAGTTGTCTCCTGTTACCATTCAAATAATATAAGCATTTGATCAATTTCTAATTAAAAAATTGTTTTTAATTTTTTCGATTCTAACATTAATTCCATCTTAGTGGCATTTACGAATAGTCTCTATGGTTTCATGTCTAAGTGGGTCACACAAGCCGTAGATACCAACAAATGTCATATTATTTTCCAAAACCTTTTTGTCTTGATTTGTTTAAAAGTTATTGTTTGCTGTCTTCAAGGATTCGTACTCTTTAACTAAATTCAATAAAATTTAAGAATATTTATTGCCTTAGGATTTCAATATTTACACTTAAAATATATACTATTTAATGTGATTAAAATTCATTAACTCAAATTTTATGAGTATTTGCTCTGAATTTTAAATTAGAATAAGCTATTATTGATATTAATCATATGTAATTTTTATTAGATTTATTCGAGCTTTAAGCGCTTAAATTAAAATAACTAAATTAAATCATAAATCTATTTTTACTTATATAATAAAATTTATGTATTAACTGTCATATCAACTGATGCAATCGTAATTGTCCTCAATTATTTTCTTCCAAAGTCCTCGACAATGTTTTTCAAAATGCTATTGACCGAAAAAATAATTATTTAATTTTATAATTTTTGAATTTGACTAAATCTACTTAAAATACATTTCATTAATATCGATTTAAACTTATCCCAACTCTTGACGATCACCGCTCTTATCATAATAGTATTTGCAAGCACTTATAACTTTCTAAATAAAAATAATAATATTTTATTTAATTGTTTGAGGTATTAAATTATATCATATTTAGATTCTCTGCTGCTCCCTTAACGTAAACTCTAACCACTTTATCATCGGTAGGGTGTCTAATTGCAACTGTGGTCATTTTTCTAGCACTTGTGAATGGAATTGTTTCAAGAATGTGCTAATCTCTCTGTCTTGAGATTGAGAAAGTGTCAAAGCCAACTTCCATCAAGTATTATCAATTAAATTATTCTAATATTAATTAATTCTATACATTATTTGTATAGAGACTCCAACATCTTCTATGAATAATTAAATAAATTATTTTAAAGAATGATATTATGATATTTCAATACTTAAAAATGCCTTAATCAGTGGCATTTCCATCAATAGCTATAAGTTGGCCGCGTTGATCTTTCTCTACTCTGGTAGTAGAATTGTATAAAACTGCTTCTGAAAATTTATCACTATTTGGTAATGTTTTAAAGTTTGATGGTCTGCCTGTAATGATTTAATGAAAATAAACGTATTTAAAAAATAAGATAGTATATATTTAAGATTCTTTCGTTGAAGTAAATCTCTTTTACAGCCATAGAATTCTATGTCAAAGTTCCGGTCTTGTCAGTAAAATCCTCTAAAACATTAAATTAATTAAGATTAGTACATTAGAAAGCCAATATTTTATAAAATTCCTATACTATGCTAATTATGCTAAAAATCTTTTAATTAAATTATTATTTTTCTTAAAAAAATCAAAAATGATGATATGTATGAATAGAGCATTTATCATAATATTTTTAATTTAAAATAAAGTTTGTTGAATTTAATCATTTCATAATATAGTTTAATCTCTAAGGTTTTTAATTTATTTATGATTTAGTCAAATTATATTATTAAGATTTATCAGATATTTTCAAATATCAAATTTTAATTTAAAACCACAAAGTAAATAATATTAATATTTACCTAAGAAACCATTTTACCTTATAAAATTTGCATCTCCTATTATTTTACTAAATTATAAACTTTAAAAATTATGAGTATTTAGCGATCAACTCACTAATCTCTCCCATAGATTCTTAGGCAGCTAGATTTTTAATAAAATTTCCCTGTTTTGACATTTATGTGACTGATTTGGCAATTGATAAGTTTACAGCTAATGGGATACCCTCGGGGAATATCATGATTGAAATCGTCATTGAAAAGATGAATTGGGTCAAAAGCTCCGTAAGAGTCTCCTTAGTCAATAAATTCTATAAATTTAGACATAGGTTACACAAAATAAAATACTTACTCCATCTTCTTTTGATAAAGTCAATACTTAAGACCTGTTTTAGGATTGTATTATAATTTTTTAATTTCTTACAACAATAATTTAAGAAAAAATAGTTACGAAAATAATCATTAATTAATAAAAAATTAAAGGCACCAAACTATATATTCTAGACTTAATTCACACTATTATGTTTTAAGCTTATATTTTTAAAAATTTCTTAACCACAAATAATAGGTTAAGAATAAATTCTAAAAATTATTAAGCTTCCTCTTAATAAAGTAAAATTATCAGAATAATTTGGACTTTTTTCTTTATACAGAGTTATTTAAGATCTCGCAACTTTTTTAATTTATAATTCTATTAAACGTTTTTTGTTTTAAGTGACAATAATGAATTTCGTGATCATAATAATAAACACAAGAGTTGAAAATAATGCTGCAGCTTTTCCTATATTCAAAACCCCAAAACCCCTTAATGAGTTTTATATGTGTTTTGATTGATGAGGGTAATGTTGGGGATTAGGGTTTCTTTTTGATTAATTTCATTCTTGTTGTTAGATTCAATGAAATTTTTTATTTTCAAGGTTGAGATCTTTAATCTTTTATTTTTTATCATCACTACATCTATATAAATGTAATGTAAAAATTATTTCACTAGAAGAATTTAGAGGAAAGTACATTAATTGTTCACTATAGTTAGTTAATTTAAAAAGCTTAAATTTATGAAAACATCATCTTATAATTCTTAGGGACTCCATTTTTTTAATATTTTGGTACCAACTTAGAAAAAATTCAGGTTGGTACTGGTACCAATTAGGTTTTGAACAATATTGGAACTTTTCCATTAAAACCTCATTAGATTACAACTTGGTACTAATCAAGTTTTGGTACTATTAAATTGGTACCAATTAAATTTAAACTAATTTTGTACCGGTACTAATTAAATTTTAACAAATTTAGTACTAATTTAATGGAATTTAATAGGTTAAAATGTAAATCCATCTTTAAAACTTGCTACAATTTTTGCATACTTTCTCCACGTATCTTTATCAGGTTTACCTCCTATAAGTTGGCCATATTTAATAAGAGTCTAAAATATAAGTGTCATTAGAAATACAAAATTTTAAGATTGATCTCCATTTATAACAAGTCTTAAACTAAAACATGAAAAAATTAAATCTACCAAACACCTTAAAATGACTCATTTTATGCATATTTTTCATTTAAATTTTACTTATGTTACCAAACTTTTTTGTATTGGATGAAAATATGATAATAAAGAACGCTAGCCATAAGAAATAAAAGTTTTGAATTGATTTTGAAAATAATTTTTAATAAAAACTTAAAAAATATTTGTGTATAAATGGCAATTTTTTAAAAAGATGCAATCATCAAATTTCATATAAATGATGAGTAAAAGTAAAAACTTATGAAAAAAATGTAAAATAGAAATTAATGTCACTCAATCTTAATATTTTCATTTAAAAATGCTCTAACATACTTTTAATAATAAGATGACATAAGTTGAGAATTAAAAAATTGATCATATAAAACTTTCATGATTTCATAAATTGACTGAAAATGATGCTTCCTAACACAAATAAACCCTAATCCTCAACATAACCCTCATCAATCAAAACACATATAAAACTCATTAAAGGGTTTTGGGGTTTTGATTCTTGAGTAAACTATTTAATTTCTCATGAAGAGGTGTCAGAACTTCTTTTTCTTCATCTTCAGGTACTAATTCAGGCAATCTACCGAAATTTGTGTTTTTACCAACTGCACATACTAATGCCAAGCCTGATCCATTTTCTAGCTTAGTCTTGGACCAGAGGAATGGATTTGGGTTATTTTCATATGAAGATTCAGTTAATGGAGTCTTATCACTCAGGTCACACTCGCCAGTGAAAGCACTCTCATCACATTTAATGTTAGATCCTGAAACTAAAATTAAAACTACAAAATTCATTTTTTAATAAATAATGGTAGATCTAAAAAATTTTAACACATAATATTTATTACAAAATATTTTCAAATTTTAATTACAATTTAAACTCAAAATAATCTAAATTATAGAATAATTTTACATAATATATTTCAATTCATCTCTTAAAGATTTTAAATTTTTCAAAATATATATATATATATATATATATATATATTATATATATATATATATATATATATATATATTATCTATATATTATATATTATATATATAAATTATATCATGTATTTAATCATTCATTAATTATAAATTGAATTGTTACAAAATAAGTGAAATTTAAAAATAAATTTGAATAAATCAAAATTTATTATAATAAAAGTCATAAATTAGTGAAAGATTAACCATTTTTTTAATATTATAAGATTCATACAACAACAACAAAAATATCATTTATCAATTAAATATAATTATTTTTAGAAATTTATTGGGTTAAAATGCTATCAACAGGCACTAAAATCTAAAAAATTATATTAAAATATTTTTATTCCTACCAAATTTTAAATTGTTGTTTACTGAAACTAAAAGAAATTTAATATTTGGATTGTTTTTTAAAAAGTTAACATTATATTTTGTCTTTAATAGTTTTATATTTGACATTATTTTTTTAAAATTATATTCTAGTATTTTATTATTTTAATTAATTAAGAATAATAAATATTTTTATTAGGTCCAATCTTATAATAATTTAATTTATTTAAACTTGAATGGGATTAAAAAAATCTGTAAATGCTTTTACTTATAATATTTGTATTTTATTATATTATTACAAATTTATCTACAAAGAAAATATCCAAAAAGATGACATTTGAAAAAAAATATAATTTAAGTTTTATAAGATGTAATCTTTAAATTAATTTAAGTTCTAATAGTTATTTTCTAAATTAAAATTTGGCAATAATGCCTTAAATTAATAACAATCTATAATGAAATGTTTTATCTTTTTTTAATAAGATATTTTAATCTTATTCTTAAAGCTAATAAATTCAAAAAATTGAGAACAAAATAAACAAAATTATCTCTTCAAATTTGTTTTAATGTTTTGACTATCATTTCAGCTTCAAGTTTAATAATATCACCAACGACTAAATCTGAGATTGAGATTGACATTTCCAAACCTGCTTCTCCTCTTAGCACTTTAATCTTTTCATCTGAAGCCTTTTTAGCTAACTAATTTTGTTATTTTTCTTTTTTATAATCTCCAATCACAGTAATAATCAGTCAAAATAAATTTAGAAACAGGAATATTTAATATTTATGACATTTGTAAATGAGATGCATAAAAAGGGTTTAAATTAATTCTACATAAAAATAAACATAAATTAATATATGTTCATCAATCAATATATCTTTGGATAATTAACTATTTATAAGATCCATACTTGTATTTTTTTTTTTTAATTTTAAAATTCCTAAATCTTATGCGATTTTGATTAAATCATTAAAATAAGTCCCGTTGCGATTATGCTGAATCCCTCAACCCATCCATAATCCTCTGCCTTGCTGTTTAGCAGTCCGTAGACCATAGCAAATAAACCAACGCCAAGCAGTATTTGAGTTCCTTTGTCTGAAAGATTTTCAAGAAACATCATCTGAATCGTTTTACCCTTGGAGTCTTCACTTTCGTTGGATCCAAAACTAAACTTGTTTAGGGAGAATAAAAATTTAAGAATGGCATTATAAGGGTTTATTTTCAAGTTTAACAGACATATTAGTATTTTAAGATAGAGGAAGATATTAAATAAAGAGCCTAAGCTTATATAAGGTACATAATTAGAAAATTACCTCAAAACTCTTTCTTTAATGTCGGCTTCTGTCCCAATAATACCTCTCTAAAGAAAAATTAAGGTTTTAAAAAAAACTTGCATGAACATCAGTTTTTAACCTTGCTAAAAGTTTTATTGGACCTCCATAATCGTTCCATATCTTATGGACGCTGCGAGAAACTTTCCCTTATTGATAATTGGATAAGGTAAATAATTTTATAATAAATTTTAATTCTGTATTGGTTTTTTTTAATTTGTGATTAGATTTATTTTCTATCAAAAAAAATTATATTAATTCTCCTTTAATATTAAATTTAAATTCTAATTTTCAAACAGATTTTATTTTGATAAAAATTAATTATCTCTATCATAATAATTTTCCAAAATAATTTAATAATTACAAAAATCAATAAGTAATAATCTGAAACACTAACAACGATATTATTCAAATAATTCATATAAATTTATATAGTATCACACATTAAAAAATGAAATTTTAGTTTAAATTTAAATTACAGAAATAAATAATATCATAATATAAATTTTATAGATGATTTTTACCAGTTGAAAAGAATATCTTAAATCACATAAGTAACTAAATATTTTAAGTTTTGAAATTACTTGTTTTAATGATTTAAAAATTTAAAGTTTTGACTAGCCACACTAAATTATTTGTCTTCAATCAAATTTTTTTCAAAACAAAAATAAATTTAATATTTATAAAACTCTTCCACCAAAGATTTCTTTTTTAGAAAAATAATTTTAATCATTAAAATTTACTCTCTACTATGATAATAAATATTATTATTCTGGAATAATTCACTATACAACGAAAAAAAGTTAAAATATATAGTTAGTATATTTTAAGTAAATAAATAGATCTTTATAGATTATTAGACATCTATGAAAATTATTGAATAAATTAAATGAATATAAAGAAAAATTAAGTATTTAAAAGTTAATTAAGGATGAAGCCATGATAATACGAAAGAATTTAATAAGAATATCTACTTACCAGAGCTATTCTTGAGTTATCCCCAAATTTTCCTCGTTTAACAGAGGCTCGTCAATGGTTTTATTGAGGGGAAATTTTAGGAATTAATTTAGGAATATTTTAATATAATAATTATAATTGATTTAATTTACAAAGTTAATCACATAAAACAAAAAATTTACCAAGATGTTAATAAATATGTGTATCATTTATATTTCATATTTTTAAACTCATATAAATAAACTAATTTCTATCTTTGATTTATTAAAAATAATGACTTTTTAAATTAAAAAAAGATTTATTTTAGTTTATTTTATAATCCAATTCCATTTTTATTGAGAGCAGCCATAATCTATTTTTAATAAAAGATAAGATATTTTTAAATAATATCTTAAATAATGTAATTCTTATCTATAAATCTGAGTGATTTTAATTTTTAATAATAGTAAAATAAATTATAAAAATTTTTTCTAAATTTTTTTCACAACTCAAATAATTATAATATGAGTATTTAGTAGGTATCTACAATGATGCAGATATATTATTGACATAATTATTTTAACTTAAAATAAAATTTATTCTCTTTTATTTATGATTTCATTTTATTTTTTAAATAAGTTATAAGTTCTAATACATTCAAAGTACTATTAGAAAAATAAATATAGACAATTACAATTAATTAATATAATTTGAATATTAATTATAAATATTTATTTGAAAATTTTTATTTGTTAATTAATATTGATTAACTAATAATTTATTTCTAAGTTATAACTGTATGTCTATAAAACAATTTAAATTTAATTTTATAAATTTAATGTTATTAGTTAAATAAATGTTGATACAAATTTTAACCAAATAATTTATGTTAATAATACAACGATAAAATATCATTACTCTTTAAATATATTCTATTTTAATATCTAATCTAATTCAAAATATTTCGGTGGCTAACAATTATCAAAACTTTGAATCTAACCCTTAATATTTATATAGCATAGTGTTTTTAAATTAATTCGTTAATTTTTAATCATATTTCTAAGTGATATTTTTAGGTAAATTGAAGATTCTAGCTAGAGCAACCCCCGAGGACAAATACATGCTCGTAACAGGTCTCCAGCAGGGCCAAGACTCCATTGTAGCAGTGACTGGTGACTCTAAGAGTGACGCCCCCATCCTCAAGAAAGCAGATGTAGGCTTCGCCCTGGGATTCACAGGTACTGATGAAGCCAAGGACTCAGCAGATGTCATTCTAATGTATGATATACATAGCATCGTTTAAGCAGTGAGGTGGGGTAGAAATACCTAAGAAAATGTCAGGAAATTGCTTTAATTCTAACTTACTGTCAATTTTACTATTATGATCGTATTGGTAGTAAGTGGATTTTTCAAGAATCTAAATTATAATTTTAAATAAATAAGAGGTATTAATAAAAATAAAAATTAGATGTACCTAAATTTATAGTATTAGTTATTCATTGATATATTAAATTAAGTTATAAGACATTTAATATAATAAATATGAATGATGCACCTTTTACTACAGTTCAAGTGCTTTGGATTAATTTAGTAATGGATCTCTGCGCTTGTATTCAAAACCTCTAAACACTTCTAGAAGTTTGATAGAATTCTATTAAAATAAAAGATAATTAATAATTATTTTCAAACTTATGAGACTTTTAATGGGGTTTATAATTTAAATGCTAAGTTTAAATTCGCATGTATTAGAGGGGTTAATTTTAACTATTCTTTCAAATATTGCCTTTATTTATCTTATCAAACTAATAAATTTTGTTGACTGTTTGATCTAATTTATGTTTTGGCTTCGAATTATTTACTCAATCATTTCTTTATTTTACCCTTTTATAAGAATTTTTTCATTGTACTGCTGTTTTTATTTTGAATAATTGATATCTTGGATATCAAATTCAATATTATTACTACTTAGGCCAGATACCCTTCTCAATATTTTCATCTTCCCCTCTTCCCCACGAAATTCATCCAAGAGTGACTACAATGTTGCCCAGCTAGAGGCCTAGACATTTTAATAAAAATGAAGTCTACTTTTACTGCTACGAGTGGTGAAAAACTAGAAATAATATTTTAATGCTTCAAAATCATTTTGCATATCTCTTCCATTTTGCACATCCACAACGTCTTTGCAATATTTGTAAGAATAAGGTATAGCTACTTTGGAATCTTTTAATCTTTAATAAAGTCTCTCAATCAAAACCCCAAAACCCTTTCAGTAGTTTGATTGAATTTTTGATTGATAAAAGTAGACTATTAAGGCATACTTTATTAGGGTTTTAATAGGGTTTATGTAGGGGTTTTATGTTTAAATATTAGTATTTTAAGTGAGTATAACAAGCGAGTTTTTAAAATATTTCACACAAACATATGCTTAGAGTCATGTGGCAGTTCTCTGAATTTTATCTTTCTAAGTTGATGTTTGATTGTTTCTATTGTTTGTTAATTCTCTTAGCTTGGCTTGATAATAGTTGAGTATGCAAGTTCTCTGAGACTTCCATTTATTTTATTTTTATCGAGATATTGCTTGATTCTCTGCTTAGAGTCTCTCTCACCTCTGCAGCTAAAGTAATCGTTTCTTGGCATGTCTCTCTCTATTATTATTACTGCTAGAGCCCAGATATCCCATTAAGTGTCTCCGTCTCTCCAATCCTCTCTCTCTGGGAAATATCCAGGAGTGCCGTATGCATTTCCTTTTGCAGAGGCTTGCACTCTTTGAGCTCTGTTGAAGTCAATAATATAAACTCTAAGAGGCTGAAAGTTCATCATGATGTTCTCTGGCTTTAAGTCTCTGTGAACATAACCTAGCTTGTGAAGCTCTTCAATACCCTCCACTATCTGCTATACTATCTAGCTAATTTATCTCTGACATCTATTGTCAGATAAGAATTCTCTGTAAATCATTTCTAATAAAGGAATCCTGAAGGCTACATGATCTTTACCAAGTAAAATAGCATCAAGTTAGATGATATGCCTGCACTCATTTAGCTTTGCCTTTTAAAGACCACAATACTCATTAGCAAATTCCATTTGGAACTTGTCATCAGCATGGAAGTAATTGAAAGGATATATCTTGTAAGCATATTAGTCATCTGTAATGACTCTCTTCTCAATTTCATCTTCAAGAGTGAGATAGCTTTCTAGGCAAGAATCTAAGTCAATGATTTTTAAAAGAGGAATCTTCATTGCCTCTATTTTAACCATGATTTTATAAATCTCAGAGACTGGAAAGTTCTTGACTGCTTTCTTCATTTAACTTACTTCTAGACTTCAACTCTAAGAGACTCCACTGGGTTTCTTGATCTTCTCTTTTAGAGGAATCTATTCCCTGCAGGTTCATTAATAAAGACAAAACTTTGATTGTGCTATTTCTTTAAGTGCACTTTGAGGTCTCTTGTATGAGAATATGGCTTCTCACAGAACTCACAGACATACTTCCCATCTTTCTTTTAATGCTTGAGATATAACCTTGGCATATCGTTGTGTATATCTCTCAAGCGTCTCATATAAGTTGACTTGTAAAGGAAAACTTTATTGCATTCTTTGCTTTAATAGTCAACCTTGGCTGGTATTTATTAATGCTCTATGGAGGGTTGTTTAACCTCCTCCTCAATTTACACAGCTTCTATGATAACCTCCTACTTAACTTATATTTAAATCTCAAAGCTAGACGACTGGTCAAAGTTGTCATAAGTAGGCTCCCACTGAGTTTCAAGCGTGTCTGGTCTCAACTTTTCTTTGTTGCTGGAATGATAACTTTTATTGGCTTGATCCAAGTAATGCCGCTCTTCTTAACAGGTTAGCGCTCATTTTAGTTTGCTGATATATTTTATTATAATAATGATAAAATCTACAGATGTAAACTATTATAGTAGAGTATAAGACACTCTGGTAGATTTTTTGCTGAGAAGAAAGAAAATTAATTAATCATAAAAGACTGTAAGTTGACATATTTTATGGTTATGAGAACTTTATTCGTTTAGTAAATTAAAATACTCCTAATGAAGTTTTGTTTCTCTAGGAGGTCCTCCAAATCAAGTTTGAACTTAATTTGGAGGTAAAATTATGAAGCATTTTTAAATTTAATCTGCTCCTAATTAAGTTATAACCTTAAAATTTAACTCCTAATAAAGTTTGAACTTAATTTGGGGGACCTCCTAAAATAATTAAACATTATTAGGAGCAATTTAATGGAGAAAGTTTGATAAAAATGGAAATCAATCTGTGAAAACTTGGAGCAAGTTTTTCAATGCTTCTCCGTATATCTTTTCAAGGTTGACCTCCAGTAGGTCCTCCCTATTTAGTAGTAAGACTTTAATAAATTTAGAATGGATATCCATAATTTTAAATTTCATTAACATTTCTAGAAAGAGGAAGCAAGATGCAGTCTATGAATGATGCAATGAAGAGAATTTAATCTCAAGATTTAATAGGAAAATTTCGAAGTAAAGAGGACCTCTATAGGTACTTGGTTTTAGCAAGGTAAACTTTTAACTAATACTAATAGATTAATCATAGTTGGATTGTTCTTGCCAACCCAGGAAGGAACTATAATCTCATTCTTAAAAACCTTACTGAGTGAAGAGAAAAAAGCTTTTAAGTCTAATGAAATTAGGATGATAGAGATACCTAACTAGACGATGCTATGAAGGATCCGGACGTAGCTCTCTACCTTCCATCAAAGCTACAGCTCTCTAATAAGTTGCCAGAGAGAAACTTCTTCTTTAGTGTTCTTGGAACTCTGAAACCTGAGTACTTAAATGAAGTTATTTAAGAAGCTCATGAAAAAACGTTACAGCATCTCTCCTGAAAAAAAAGAGAAGCAAGGTATTAAAATAAGTGACACCTGGCTGTAGGAACTTCAAAAGTATCCTTTCATCTCAAGTAAGCTTTGTCTTTTAACTTTATAGAAAAATCTGGTACTGCTATATACTTGATGAAAGAACGCAGCAAAATAAACAGAGAGAGAAAGTCTCAAGCAAAGCATGAATTGAGTAAAAGACTCTTCAAAGATTTTTAAAAGCCAGACGAGATGAACATAGATTCAGGGGCTGGCACTAAGAGAAGAAAAAAACATGGGCCCAAGCAAGCCTTAAGAGGAAGAAAAGAAAGAAAAGCCAAATCCCTTTACGGGTAAATTTAATATGTGAACTTATTCATTCGTTTAAATCTAATACTTATTTATAAACACAAAAAATACCTTCTCTTGCGCATACTTTAGCTTTATCATCGCTGACTCTTTTAGCAGCACTCTTTATAAAATCGACTGTATCTATTTTCAAGTCGTGCATTAAGTGATAGAGTAGAAGTTTCTTGTAGTGGCCTTTCAATAACCCCCAGTATAATTCAATTCCATTAAACTAAGGGCTGTAAGGAACATTAAATACAGGTGTTATGTTTAGCCTTTCATATTCCTTCCTTGAGTCTTTAGTTTTTATGAACTGATAAGTTATCAAAGAATAGAATAATCTCTTAGTCAGCGTACTTATCTCTGAGATATTGCAAGAACTTAATATATAATTCAGTCTTTATAGAACGAGGGTGAATAACATAAGTCTCGAGGCCACTATCTTCACTTATTCCTCCAAGAATTGCATGAGTTTACACCTTAACTTTTTAGTCATAAACTTCTATATTACTATACCTCTTGTACCAAGACCTTGATATAAATGTATTGAATGTAAATACAGCCTCATCAGCGTGTATGAACTTTATATTATGCTCTTAAGACCTCTGCATTTAATCGAATATATAATTTAAATAGTCTTATAAAATGGAACATTAAAGTCAATCACTCTCTTAATGCGATTGACTGTCTTGTAAGATATTCCAGTTCTTTTTATATATGTTAGCTATCGATTAAGCAGAGATATGAATCTCAGGAAATTGGCGATGAAACATCACAGCTCTCTAGGCAAGAGAGAAGTAAGCCCAGAATTTAAGAGTCTTATCATTAATTAGATAACCGATATGATGCTGCTAAAATTTTAGAGGTCTTTTAGGCTTAGAATTAAGCTGCTGTCTCTTTAAATTCAATGCTAAATTGTAGGAATACATTCAAATTTGGGAAATAACTTAAATTAAATTAATAATTAATTAAATTATTGGCAGTTAAAGTTGTCCAATTTGAACGATCTTGGGCTTATTCGATAGAGAATTCAAAATTAGCTGGACTTTATTACTGGCGGTACTATTTTATCGCATCCCAGGAGCGAGATAAACGAACTTTAATGTGGGGGTATAATTAATTAAATTTAGAGGTGTTTAATTAAAGTTCGTTTATCTCGCTCCTGGGATGCGATAAAATAGTACCGCCAGTAATAAAGTCCAGCTAATTTTGAATTCTCTATCGAATAAGCGCCCAAGATCGTTCAAATTGGACAACTTTAACTGCCAATAATTTAATTAATTAATTATTTAATTTAAATTAATTTCCCAAATTCAAATGTATTCCTACAATAATAGACAATGAGACCTCACAGTTGCAGGAGATTTATGGAGCAGTCTTGCTCTAGATGTGTAATTAAGAATAGGTTTGATTTGATCACTATATTCATCACATCCATAACGCAACTTAAACAATAAATCTATATACTCGCTGTCATAAACTGACCCCAAACCTCGCATATACTCACTTAAATTACTAATATTTAGACATAAAACCCCTACATAAACCCTATTAAAACCCTAATTAAAGTATGCCTTAATAGTCTACTTTTATCTATCAAAAACTCAATCAAACTACTTAAAGGGTTTTGGGGTTTTGAATGTAGATTGGTATACAGGAAGGAGAAATGCTATAAAAACCTTTTCTAAAAACACTCCTATAATTATTACATTAAAACCCTAATTCACTTCATAGATCATTTAAAAATTAATAATGAATGACTTATTATCAAACTTTTATCAATAAAATTCAATCAAAACATTTAAGGTGTTTTGATTGCATTTGCTTATGAGCCACCCTCTGCTGAAATTCTTGATAGAAAACCATTTACAAGAGATGACATACTTATCAATCCAGTTATGTTAAGAAATATCATTGGTCAAGGACTCTTAGTTAATTTGCAATATATCAAACAAAAATAATTAAAGATTTATTTTTGAGAAAAATAATAATAATAGTAACATTTATAATTAAACTCTTATAGGGAACTATTTTACTTGTCATGTTACTTGCTGGAAATTCCATTTTTAGATTTGAATATGACGACGATATAAGTTTCTATTATGATGTTGATGGTGTTGAAATGATGAACTTTTAAGAAATGCCTATAATTTATCATTTCTTCTTAAAAAATGAAGATTATAAGGAAATTAAATATTTGTTAGAACTATTTTAAGATTAAGCACTACACCCTAATCTTCCACACTTTCATCTTAATGCAAATCTTCAATCAAATCAATTGCAGAAAATAATTGTTTTTATAGTAATAATTCTAAAAATTAGGTGAGTTCGATTACAATGCCTTGAAGAATTTCTTTAAATCTCCACTCTTTATTCTCATAATCTCTTTGGCAATTGTTATTCAATGCCTACTCGTTTAATTTGGTGGAAGAGTTATGACAACTGTCCCACTAACAATTTATTAACAATTGGTGTGCAATAATTATATTAAAAATTAGTATATAATGAAATGAGTGTAATTTTACATTTATTATACGTTTTTATGTGCTTTGGAATTGGGTTCTTCTAATTGTTCTAAAATGCCATAGTCAAGGTTGTGTTACCAATAAGATGGTTCGTAAGCCATTAAGAGATGAAGTAACCTGTTAGAGACGAGTTACAGTAACTTTTATATAAATTTTTATATAATGAAAGAACTCTAAAAATAATGAATTTAAAATAAATTAAGATTCAATTTTATTTAAAATAAAACTTTTATGAACCTAAATACCTGGATAAAATTGCAAGTTTTCACAGAGAATCATGGAAGCTTAACTAGCATTCAATGATAGAAGTGAAAATAGAAGCGGTTTTTACATTTAATTATTATTTTAAACTTCAAAAATTAATTTCCTTGAATTTTTCTAGAATTATTTATTAAATAAGAATTTGGTTTAAGAAATTATATACATTAATATTTCGATAAACGATATAAATAATTTAGTATTTTTAATACTAAAAAAAAATAATGAAATATAATTTCATGACTAATTAACAAAATTATGATATTATATAACAGTTTTTCAATTAATTTTCTATTGAAAAATAAATAAAAAGAATTGTAAAACTTTTGTTTTTTATCTTCAATTTATCCTTGATAACTTTAAACATTCCCTAATTTGCAATTTCCTCAATAAATTTGCCCTCTTCATCAGCATTTAACAACAAAAAATAGTACATTTTTATTTTTACAAATAATTTAGATTTAAAATGAAAAGTTTGGTATAAATTAATAATAAGCATTTGGTTGTTTAGCTAATCCACCACAGATTTCTCTGAATTGCTAGCCCTCCATGCACACATATTCATGAAAATTATTTGTCATAATTTATATTTTCAAATTATTGATATTAAAATTAATGTTTGGACTTAATTTAATATTAAGAATATAAACTATAATTAAATTATAATTAATTTAAATATTTGTAAAATTAAATTCTCTAAATCAAGCTTATTAAATTTAGAAATATGTTTTTTTCTAGACTTTCTCGTAATATAAAAAGTAATTTTTATATGCAAAGTATAATACTAATTTTGAATTAGAAAATTGTAATAATATTTTCAAAATTTTGATGGGAAAAATATATATCGTTTTGTATTATCAAAAAGATTTTATATGATTCTTATAAACAATATTTGTTTTCAATAATTTTATAAATGAGTTGAGAGGTATATTAGGACTCTATATTCATATATTGCTTTGTTAAAAATATATTTAAAATAGTTTATCTTTAAAAAAAATTAGAAATATTAATAATAAAATTTTCTTAAATCTTTCCTGCAATGAGCTATTATTATTTAAGACAAAGATTAAAAATAAAGTTTAAATACTTATAATGGTATATTAATAGAAAAAAATTGTAAATAGATAAAGAAGTTTTTTTCATTATTTGTTTCAAAATATGGAAATTTACATAGATTATTTAATTTATCAATATTACTTTACTCCTAATAATTATAAATTTCTAATGATTCTTCTTCAGCTTCTTCTTTAGTGATAATACCACATTCTTATGCAATTATCTTTGCGAATTGTAAGTTATCTTCAGTAACCATTTTATAATTATATTATTTTTAATGACAATACTCCCCCCCCCTCATAAAAATATAATTCAATGTTCAGATCTCTTATTAAGCGTATTATATTCAATAATTAATTTTAAATTCCACCATTCTAACATTAATGCCAGCTTTAATACATTTACGAACCTCACTAATACTCTCACATCTGAGGAAGTCTCTCAAGGCATAGATACCAACAAGAGTCAAATTTCTCCCTAATACTGATTTATCTTGGTCAGTTTAGAAGTCATTGTTAGCTAATTTTAGAGATTCATACTCCTCAACTAGAAAACCACAAATAAGTTTAAGTATTTATAGTTATATTATTTTAGGTGAGAAGATATAACTAGTATTAATATCTATTTTTGAAATAGAATTATAGTCTGTAAATATCTATACATGAGATTGTGTTTTTTGCTAAAAATATTGTTTGAGGAATTTGTTAGAGATAATTTTGATTTAAATTATTATAAACATAATTCAAAAAGAAATTACGAACAGATATTGAATATTTAAAATATATCTTTTTTTTAGCATCTTATTTCTAAGACTTTTTAACTCAGTTGATTTAATATAGAATAATTGTAAGGCAAATATCAGTAAAATAGATTACCAATCATAATTAGATTAGAATTTTACTCTAGCTTCTATTGATAAATTAATGGTATTATTTTTGATATTGCCATGCGTTTTTAATTTAATTAATTTAATTTTGAAATATTATTTTAATCAAAAGAGATTTAGGCATAATAAAAATCTCTTTCAGTTATTTAATCAAAAATATTACTAAAAACAATATATAAAAATTTTCAAACAAAAAGTTTATATCACAATATGAAATTTTAATGAGTAAATTAAAATAAAATTGCTTTAAGAAATGAAAATAATAGATTTAACGAATTGTACTTTATAGTCGCCAATTATTTTCTAAAATTAGAAAGTTTTTATTATTTTTAAAAAGAGTATATTTCAGTGAAACGGCCAAAAACTAAAAGCTAGAACTGATCTTGATTTGAGACAAAATAACTCCCTAGATAATCAAAACCCCAAAACCCCTTAGTGAGGTTTATAAGTGCTTTGATTTGTAGTGTATAGTTGGGGTCTTATTGGGGTAAGTAGAGAAATTAGGTCTATTTACAAAATGAGAAATAGAAATTAGCGAAATTTAGGGTCGATTTATGATGAGAAATATTTAGATTTACTGCTTAAGCTTAGGTATGGTACGATTATTAATATAGATCAAGTCAAACCAGTACTGAATTATGCAGCTATAGCACAAGAGTGCCTCTACTGTTAGGTATCACTGCATGTTAGCTGTTTAGCATTTTAACTCTGGTACTTGAAAGCATCCTGCTAGAAAATAAAAGTTCTCACAGCATCATATTGACAACCTCTGTGACTCTAAGACTTTAAAGTATTGGGCACACTTTCCATTAGACTAGCGAGCTGTGATGTTTCATCGCAAGTTTCCTGACATTCGTATCTCTCCTTAGACTATAGCCAACATTTATAGAAGGAATGGTATTACTTTCAAGACTGTCAATAGAGTGAAGAGAGTGATTGATTTTACAGTGCCATTTATAGTAATAATTTAAACTATATTTATGATTTAATGCAGAGAGCTATTACTAATACATCAAGTTCATACACGCTGATGAAGCAGTGTTTACATTCAACACTTTTATTAATAAGTCTTGGTATAAGAAGTATGATAATATATAAGTCTATGTTTAAAAAGTGAAGGTAGTCACCCATGCAATTTTAGCTGGTATTATTGAAGATTCATGCTTATAGAGTTATGTTATTCACCCTCGCTCTATTAAGCGAGAGTAGTATATAGAGTTCCTACATAAGCTCAGAGAGAAGTATAGTAACCAAGAGATCATCCTGTTTGTTGATAACCTCTCAGTTCATAAGACTAAGGAGTCTAAGAAAGCTTATGAAGAGCTAAACATAACTCCTGTATACAACGTTCCTTATAGCCCATAATTTAATGGAATTGAATTCTACTGGAGTTAAATCAAGACTCACTACAAGAAGCTGCTGCTGTATCATCTTATGCATGACTTGCCCATCGATACAGTAGACTTAATTCAAAGCAGCTGTAAGAGAGTGAGCGTAGATAAGACAACAGTCTGTGCGAGAGAGGGAAGAATGAATGTTTATAAATAAGTTCTAGATTTAAATGAATGAATAAGTTCACATATTAAACTAACCCATAAAGGGGTTTGGCTTCTCTTTCTTCTCCTCTTCTTATGGCTTGCTTGGGCCCATATTTCGTGCATCTATGTTCATTTAATATGGCTTTTAAACATCTTTATAAAGTCTCTTGCTCACTTCATAAATGGTTATGACTTTATCTCTCTGTGAACCTTTGCATGCTCTTTCATTAGGAATATACCAGTTCCAGGTTTCCCTACAAGGTTATCAATCAAAGCTTACTAGAGAGGTAAGGATGCTTCTTTAGCTCTTCAAGCCAAACCTCGCTTATAAGTATGCCATGCTTCTTTTAATCTTCAGGAGAAATTGAATAGCGTTTCTTGTGAGCTTCTTCAATGATCTCTCTGATTTATCTTTCTTTTAAAGTACCAAGAACACCAAAGAAGAAGCTCCTTTCTGGAACCTTGATAGAGAGTTGTTTCTTGGTAGGAATAGAAACTACCAAGTCTTCATCTTTCATTGCATCCTCGTAGAGATTGGTGACAAAAATCTCTGGGTAGTTTGGAATCTCTATCAACTTAATCTCATTGTTTTTAAAGGATTTCTTCTCATCACATAGTATGGCTTTTAAGAATGAAATTTTGGTACCTTCCATCGTTGGTAGGAATAATCCCACTATTATATGATTAAGTATATGTCACATGCTTACCATGCTAAGTGAGGTATCGATAGAGATCCTCCTTGCTTCTAAATCTTGAGATCATTTCTTAAGCTTCGACCCTCTTCATTGCAGTACTTATAGATTCCATCCTTGTTCCTTCTCTTCTTATTGAATTTCAAATTTTAATATATAGAGTTCTGGATTCTGCTGTTAAAAATCTTAGTATTAAATATGGGCATCTGGAGAAATCTGGCAGAAGCTGTAACAAACTTCAGAGATGGAGCTCCATTTTTATCAACTTAGTTCCATTAAATTAGTACTAAATTTGTTTAAATTTAATTAGTATTAGTACTAATTTGGTTTAATTTGAATTGGTATCAATTTAATAGTACCAAAACTTAATTAGTACCTAGTTTTAAACTAATGAGGTTTTAAGTTCCAAAATGGTCCAAAACCTAATTGGTACCAGTACCAACCTGAATATTATCAAAGTTGGTACCAAAATTAAAAATATTAAGCATGAAATTAGAAAATTTATAGTTTTAAACTAAGTATAAATATGATCTCTTACACCTCAAAATCAACCATTATTGTTGCAGTGCCAACTCCTATACATAGTTGCTATAACTAGAGAGGTTATTAGAGCTTTATAATAGAAATTTAAATTTGAAATTAAACATGGCGGCTAACTTAAATCGTAAAGCAATCTCTCTTGGAACTGGATAATCATAGCTAAACTTTGGCTCAACTAAAAAGCCTGAAATTATTTATGTTGAGAGGGAGGTAGAGCTAAGAGCTCTTGAATTTGAAGCAGAGGTTTTTATTATAGAAGTATTAAACCAGAAGGAGTGTACAGAGATATGAGTTTAAACTTAAATTGATTATTTTGGGGAGCTAAAAGAACAGCAACTAATCGAAAAGATAAAAACATATCAATGTGAAGACTGCTAAAATCTTTTCTCAACCGAGCAAAGCTTGAAGAAACACCTGAAAGAGGTACACTCTGGCAAAGCCAAGATCAATTTCAAGCATGAAAAGGTAGATGGAAGGTATTAGTGTACGACATGCATGAAATCATACACTCACTCAGCTAAAGTTAAAAAGCATATGCAAAAGCATCACCTCAGCGAGTTCTTGATTAAATATTAATAGTCTAAAAAACTATTACCAGCTAAAAGAAAATCTAATACTCTTGAAAATAAAGAGAGCAGCAGGAGAAAAACAAGAGGCAAAAGCGATTTGAATCGATTAATCAACCAGTAGGCAATACAATCTCAGCATGCTTCTAAGCGAAAGCTATGAATATACCAGCATTAAATGCAGTCGAACTCAGCACTTGTATTGAAAACTACTTGAATATAAACGTGCCTGCAAAAGCAAAGCTTTTAGTAGTTGATGAGTATGCATACAAGGTGTATCCCTTCAGTTATCTTCTTAAGAACCAACAGTATTAGAACGAGTTTGCTAATGAATACTTGGTTCTTATAGAGGCCTAAAGAAAAGATTGCAAGAATTTGCTTTAGTTAGATGGTGTCATATTAAGCTATGGTTTTATCGCACTAAGACTCAAGAATATTGAAATGACTTTGAGAGACTATCTCTATCATAATCGAAACCCCGATGATTTAAACTATATACTTTCAGATATCATAAAGAATGTCAAGGAGCTGCATGAACTTGGGTATGTTCATAGAGATTTGAAGCCTGAAAATGTAATGCTGAATCTCAGCCCATTAGAAGTAGTTGTAATTGATTTCAATAGAGTTTTAAGATAAGAGATCGTTGCTTTAGCAGAGGTACTTGGGACTCCCGGATACTTCCCAATAAGAGAGAAATGGACAAATGGTTCTGTCTAATGGGATGTTTGGGCAGTAGCTGCAATAATATTAAGCGAGTATAATAAAAATGGGGAGACAGTTAAAATTAAATCAAAAAAGAGATCAAATAAAATTATGTTCATATCAATATACATGTGTTAAGATAAAACAGTCACTAATTTGAAATATGTTTGAGTAGATCCTTATTTAACTTTAATTAATTAATCAACTATCTAAAAATGGAATTTTTGTTTTTTTTCAACTTTTCTGATTTATTTCTATTTTAGCGCAGTGATCAAGTTGATGCTGTAGCTGATCTCTAAGTTTTTCATAAATTTTTCATAGATATCTTCAGGGTATCTTCAGGATATCTTCCTTGAAAAATAAAAAGTGTGGAGACTGTGGAGAGTGTGGAGTTTAGCATCTCTAATAACAGTGGAAATAGCATCAATATCATCAATATTCTCAAAATCAAGCATTATTAGGAGTCTGAGATTTTTTCTAAAACATCTTATTTTTCTTAAATTCATAGATGTGAGACCTAATATTGAAGATGATGATGAAGATAATGTTGTTGAAAACGATGAAAAAATCAGTGATGTAAAATTTTGAAATTCTCTAGAATTTCAATCAGACTCCTAATAATGCTTGATTTTGAGAATATTGATGATATTGATGCTATTTCCACTGTTATTAGAGATGCTAAACTCCACACTCTCCACACTTTTTATTTTTCAAGGAAGATATCCTGAAGATACCCTGAAGATATCTATGAAAAATTTATGAAAAACTTAGAGATCAGCTACAGCATCAACTTGATCACTGCGCTAAAATAGAAATAAATCAGAAAAGTTGAAAAAAAACAAAAATTCCATTTTTAGATAGTTGATTAATTAATTAAAGTTAAATAAGGATCTACTCAAACATATTTCAAATTAGTGACTGTTTTATCTTAACACATGTATATTGATATGAACATAATTTTATTTGATCTCTTTTTTGATTTAATTTTAACTGTCTCCCCATTTTTATTATACTCGCTTAATATTAGAAAGTGATATGGAAAGTATGTCTTACTTTGGTACTAAACATGATAAACAATCGATAAGTTTGGCTTAGAAACACATAAAATAAGAAGATGTCTGCAAAGAAATTAAAAGCATAGTAGAGATGATAATCGTGAGAGCTCCAAACTATCCTCGATAAACATTAGATGCTATCCTTGAGCCATTAGAGAGAGCATAGTTCAAAAGATACAATAAAGATAAACAGATAAAATTTGTTTGAATTAATGACACTAATACTCATTTAATATTCATTAAATTCACATAAAACTTGCATTTTGTCTACTAACCCCAATAAGACCCCAATAAGACCCCCAACTATACCCTACAAATCAAAGCACTTATAAACCTCACTAAGGGGTTTTGGGGTTTTGAATATCACTAATTATAGGAGTTATTACACTTTAAGCTAATAATTATTTTTCAATACTTCTTTCAATAGTATTACTAAAATCATAATTTATTTGATAATTATATTTTTGAATTGACTGTGAAATCTGCTGTCGCAAACACGACTGATCTCAAAAGTCTTCTTTCATTTTTTTCAACCATGGCTTTCAAAATATTATTAACTAATTTTCGAAATCTAAATTTAATTTTTTCATACATAATGCTTATTATTTTCAAGTTTTCATTAATTTCCAAAATTTAGATTTTTATTATATAATATCCTATTGCTCCTGGCCTAGTTCCTATTGCTCGCCATTCTTATCAAAGTAGCTTTGGCAAACGCTAATGACGTTCTATAATAAATATAATATAGTAAAATTGTTTTATCAAGATACCTTTATATATTCACAGAATTATGATTATTTAAAATTCTCTAGAGATCCCTTCACATAGATTCTTACCAAATTATCAATAGTAGGGTGTCTGATAGCTACAGTTACTCTTCCATTAACAATCAAAACTCAAACATTTTCATTAAAATTAACTTTTTCAGGGTTCAAGTTAATTTTGATTATAATTTACTTCAATTATAGGTTATGAGAAGTGTGATTCAAAAGATTCAAGTAAGTTTTGTATATATTAATATTTTTTATAAGAAAATTTAATATAATTTAATTAAAAATTTTTATAAACTTGTGTATGATATGTATACCCTCTTTAATTTTATTTTGATGTACTATAAATTTTAATATAATCTAGATAAATAAAG
The DNA here is from genome assembly GCA_000711775.1 of Oxytricha trifallax. Taxonomy (NCBI): domain Eukaryota; phylum Ciliophora; class Spirotrichea; order Sporadotrichida; family Oxytrichidae; genus Oxytricha; species Oxytricha trifallax. The sequence goes on along the minus strand of ARYC01001256.1, from coordinate 3,822 downwards.
ATAAAAGGTTGTGTATAAAAAAAATTACATTTATAAAACTCGAGAAATCTATCAATAAAATATTTATATGCTTAACCAAATTTATAAACTTTAATGTTTTTAAATCTTTTAGAGAATGCATTATTCTCTGTCTTGATTTGTTGGGAATGGTTCATAGGCAACGCCAGTCAAGTATTGACAAATAATTTTTAATTAATTTAAGCTTAGCATTTTTAGGGCATTTTATTTGGTCTTTCAAACTAACTTTGTATATTATTCGTTTATAAAGTTTTTTTTATAAATATAATTATGATGTATGTTAATTTTAATTAAAAGTTTTTACTCCCAATTCTAAATTATATTCCATTACTTAACTTGCAATAATTAATCATACCTTAATCGATAGCGCTTCTCTCAGTTTCTAATATTTTACCACTTAGATCTTCTTCTCCTGGAGAAGTCAAACTGTATAAAACAGCCTCAGCAAGTTTCTCATTATTTGGTAAAGTTCCTAAGTCTGAAGGTTTAAATTGGTAGATAAAAATAATTATATGGTATTTTAGAGGTGGAAATTATAAAAATACATAATTTTTTATATATATTAGACTGTGTCATTGAGGTATAATTCTGCAACTTATATTTAATTTTGAGTTAAAATTCCAGTTTTATCAATTAAAATCTCATAAATGTTTTTAAGTGCGTATAATAATTTCTTTTACGGAACTTTATATCAAAATTATTTATTATATAAAATTAAATATGTTTAGAATTCATTCAGCATGAAAGATAAATTTGTGATCAATATAATGGAAGAATTAATTAATTAAAAAGAACAAACTAAAATTTTAAATTAGAGGATATAATTTACTATAATTCAACATAAGGTTGTTTCATCCATAGTTTTATGATTTTATTTTTTAAAAAAATAAATTATTTCAAATTGGAATTTTTATTAGCTTAATTATACAATATTTTCCTTTTTCTAATTTTACTTTAATTATGAAATAAAAATTGTTAATAGAACTCTAATACTTGAATTATCATTCAATAATAATAAAATAATTAATTTGCTGATCTTTTAAGGGTTTTTAATAATGAGCTCTTATATTTCTCCCAAGTATTCAAAAGCTGCAAGGTTTTTAAGGAAACTACCATCTATAAGCATTTTCTTAACTGAGTTTGCCATTGAAATGGCTACTCCTAAAGGCATTCCTCCTGGTGAAATTAAGACATAAATTGACATTGCAAAGGTGAGTTGATCAAGAAGCTCCTAAGCAAAAGCTATAGTCCAGAGATCCTATTAATAAAGATAATTAACAAATAAAATAAGAACATACCCCATCTTCTTCTGATAAAGTCAAATCTATAATGTTTGATTATTATTTTTATTTTTATTTATTAAAGAAATGCTTGATAATTACGTTTACGGACATTTATCATAACATAAATTGATCTAAAATAACCAAAACATATAATATTAATAGTTTCTTTTGTATTTGTGGTTTCAAGAAGTGACAACAATGAATTTTGTGATAAATGCAACAAATACAAAAATTGAAAAATAGTAAGCTGCATTTGCAAGGCTTTTGCTTGTTTTCTCTAATTTCTCTTCCAAAGGACTCAATTCCTGTTCTTTTTCCTAAACAGCAATTATTTGTTTCTGGGCGATATTAGTATGTTCACCGACTGCACATACAATCGCCAAAGCTTATCCACTTTTTACGATAGATTATGCCAAAATGAAGGGGTTTGGGTTTTAGTCATGAGATTCTTCAGTGAGAAGGGTTTTGGGGGCTAGGACAGTTTAACCAGTGATTTGACTCTCATCACACTATAAGTTGTATCCTTCAACTAAAATCAAAAGCAAAAATAAATATATTAAATTAAAAATTCACATTTATTATAGTGATTAATATAAATCAAATAAAGATATAAAGATAATTGTTCAAATCTAAATAAATTCAATAATAAAATAATGTATAATAATACGCAATGAAATTAATTATGTGTATAGAATAAGTTTGGGGTTTAAATGCAATCTACTGGCACTTAATAAAATAATTTAATTTTTGTAATATAAAAATAATCTAAATAAATTTAAAGATAAATATTAACTATTCATTTTAGTTTGAACAAATATTTAAGCTATACTCAAATATTTAATTGTTAAAAAATTAATAATTATGTTTACATTTAATGATATACCCACTATATATAGAATAACATTATTAAATTCTAGAATGTCAAATGTAAAAATAAATTTATCTTTATTGGAGAAAAATTTATAAATCAAAAGAGAAGATTTATCTTATAAAATTATTGTTAATTATAAAATCTATAATTTGATGATTGCTTTCATTTCGTATAGTTATAAATTAATTTAAAATTATAGTAAGTATTTTTGTTTTTGACTTTCATTTCGGCTTTTAACAAGATCAAATCTCCGACTACCAAATCTGAAATCCCAATTTGCATTTCAGTACGCTCCTCCCCTCTATAAACTACAATCACCTCTTGTATTTCTGCTAAGGTGGCAAGCATAGACAAAGACCTTTAGTTTTTATACTAATTGATTACACTGATCGTAGAAATAGTTAAAGTTGCTGCAATGATGAAGGCTCCATCGATCCATCCATAGTCGTCCTCGAGTATAATGTTAACGGTTAGAGAGATCAAGGCAAGAATGCACAATGTTATAATTGTGGAATTTGCAAAGTTTTCAAAGATTATCTTCCAAATGCTTTTAATCTCTTGACTTTTACTCTTGTTGGATCCAAATCTAAACTTTGAAATAGTAAAATTTAAGGATTATTATCAAGCTATTAATTAGAGTCACTCGTTTCTTTTACTCAAAAGTTTAACATATAAATTAGAATAAGAAGATATATAATATTAGTTCAAACTTAATCTCATGAAATAGATAAATACCTTTAAACCCGATCTTAGATGTCGGCTGCTGTGCCAATCAAAACCCCAAAACCCCTTAATGAGGTTTATAAGTGCTTTGATTTGTAGGGAATTTGTTAGGGGTTGGGGTTATTAATATTTTAATGTGAAATTTATAGTAAATGTATTTAATTTAATCATTCAAAATGCACTTTTGGATCATGTGGAGAGGTCTGAAGTTTATCTTACTTAACCACAACTCTATCTGCTCTATTGATATGTCTGATCTTGAGTTTGGTTTAATTAATATTGACTCTCCATTTGTTTCATTGATTGAGATACTCTTGTTTTGTCAATAAATTGCCTTATTCTTTGTTTAGCATCCTTCTCGCATCTTGTAGAGTAGTATTCATTGCGAGGCATATCGCACTCTTTTATTATTGCTGCTAAAGCCCACACATCCCATTATAAGTCTCCATCTCTCCAGTCTTCTCTTTCTGGATAATAGCCTGTAGTTCCCATTACACTTCCAAGCCTTGATACTTCCACTCTTAAGGCTCTGTTAAATCAATAATTGTTACTGTTACTGGTGAAAAGTTCAACATTATATTCTCAGGCTTGAGATCTCTGTGAACAAAGCCTAACTTATGAAGCTCTTTGATACCTTGTATAGCTTAGGTTGATATTAATGCAAGCTATTTATGATTTCTTTGATTAGTTATGAAATCTCTGAGTGTCATTTCAAAGAGTAGTAGTCTGAAAGCTATATGATCTTTGGCTAGGAGAACAGCATCTAGCTTTATTAAGTATTTGCACTCTTTAAACTTAGCCTGAGTGAGTACTTAATACTCATTAGTAAACTTCATTTAATATTTATCATCACTAAGGAGATAGTTGAAAGGATATACCTTGTAAGCATGCTGATGATCCTTAATAACTTTCTTGTCATAGGAGTCC